>OOFE01045471.1:0-20917 GCA_900323365.1 Monocentris japonica | reverse complement strand
TAGGCCGGACTAAATATACACACTCTACCACTGCAGGGTAGCACCACAGCTGAGCAGGAGGGAGTTACATAAAAGAGGGTTGTGCAGTTTCAAAGCCCGCTGTTCAAGAAGGTTCATTTAAAGGTATGGTGTACGGCTAAGTCAAATGTCAACCCACAGCTTTAAGTAAGCGCTTAAAGCTGTGAGTCACCACTGACCTAGCAGAAATATTGCTATGGAAAGTATTGCATCAGATCAAGGCGGGCTAAAAGGGAACCTGTGATGCTGTAAAGCTGAGGGTGAGACCAACTCACTGCGTCCAGTGATGGAGAATTGTTTCAGTGTGTATGTCTAAATATACACAACCCTGAGATGAATACAGCACGAGCCTGTATGAAGCAATTCAGTTTGGTTTGGAGCAGTGCACTTTACTGATCATACAGATATATTTTGGTCTATAGTAGCAAACAGGAAGCAAGCGGGAGGAGGTTTGCTTTTCCCTTCAACTGTAATGTTACACTCCATAGAGAATAAATTGGAAAAGATGGAAGAGGAAGCTGCGGCAGTACCCGAGGATTTGCTCGAACTTAAAAGAGCGCGGTGAGGCTGAAAATGATAGCATTTCTGTGTAATAAAGCTCAGTTGGATGTAAACGTTCAGACAGATATATACAACAAAAAATCATTCATTATCAAGAGAGCTGCTCCAGGCTGCACACTGACTCATCAGTTTTCTGGTCTATAACTTTTTTCCTTGGCCATAGGAAGAACAAATATACACAAATATTCAGTCCACGCTTAAGATAGTTCTACCTGTGCAATATTAGTTCACAAAGGCGCACTATATGACAGATAGATTCATCAAGTAGCATGGAAGTCAAATCAAATGTGCATGTGAAATGATTCCTCAATTTGTCAGTACATTTACCTTTGAGGTTAGGAGGAGAGCTGAGGAGAAGAGATAGGGAGGGAGAAGATCCGGCCTTAGTCTGCGACACCCCTCCAGCCCACTGGCCCTTGTATTTATCCTCCCATTGTGACCCCTCACATTTCAGCTGCCCGGCTATAAAAAGAACGGGGACGCAACCAGAGACGGCTCGTGACATTCAGGAAAAACTGGGCTGGAGTAGCGCGGCGGTGAGCGGGCCGGGGGAAAGGGCAAAGAGCGATGCAATGAACGACGGACAGAGAAACACAGGGAGAGGGAGGGAAAGATAGTGGGGAGGTATGGCGGGACGATATCAAGAGACAGTGGGTGGAACGGGCAGGGAGGTGGAAGGCGAGCAGAGCTTGAGAGGTACAATCAGCATGGTAAAGAATGACATGGGTTTCATCCTTAAACAAGATCATGCACCGTCCAAACACATGCACGTTTGCCCACAATCTAGTATTAGACATTTACGTGACCGTACGTTGCATTGATTAGAAGTGTAAAATTCCATACAGTCGGGTTGCACGAGTAAGAGGACACTGTTGCAAGCGCATCTCAGCACCCAGAGGTCATATCAAACTCTGGAGGAAGATAACAGTGCGGTATATGCAGTATGTAATAATATCAAACACACGCACACACACACACACACACACACAGGGGCCTGGAGAGCATGTGGCAACATTGCTAACCTGCCCTTAGAAATCCAATCCAGACACAGTGACATAGTGTGCCAATCCTTGACCTTTTGGTGACCTTTTCTCAATGGTCTTAGCTTGGCAGGAAAGGGTCAACTGGGAGGCTCTGCAAAGGTTGCACACGCACACAGTCGAGCTGTATCGCTGTATGCCTGTTTCATTTTCTCACTTCCAGCAGGAAGCGCAAGTCACTCTTTGGAATGGTTGAGAAATTTGGGACTTGCTTCGTGAGTCTATAATCGCTGTTACTGTGAGAAAGCCTACAGTGTTCCCATTCCCGTTCTGTGTGTGTGTGACGACGGCACACAGGGCGAGCCGCCGTATCAGGCGAGAGACAGTTAAGTTTCGGTTTCAGCTTGGTTAGTTCGGACAGAGACAGGCGGACTTTTCCTCCGTCTCCCAATGACTGTTGTGCGTAAATGAAACAATGTAAGTTGCTAGTTTGCCATATCATAATTGTTGATGATGCTAAGATTGTTTATTGACTGTATTTGATCAGTGGTTGCAGCCTCCTCCCATTTATGCCTTAATGTGCCGTTATGCTAGTTCGTTATGTGGTGGCTATCTTACCCAATGGATTGGGCGAGCTGTAACCTCCTCCTTTGACGTTTAGCTTACCCCTAATCTTTCCGCGCACCTTTGTACCACTATAACTGTGCATGTGACGAATAAACCCTTTGAACCTTTATATACCATGTTGTAGGCAGGAGAGAGAGCATATGGCACGTTGATAGTCCCACTGTAATGTTAGCCTAATTGATCTGTTTATTGTTATATCCTTATTTATACACTATTATGTCTATAGAGTCTGTTTATTTGGACTATGCTATATTCTTACTGAAAATTATTGATGGTGTTTACTTGAACTTGTTATTGTAATTATTTCCTTCCTTAATTGCAGACCACACACACACACACACACACACATACTCTCTTCATCCAAATTCATCTGTACCATACCCCAATGCCAATAAAACCAGAGTGAATAGAATCCTCTCCTCCATGTGATTCTCTGACCGGAGTCAGTCCATATCTGCCTATCCAAACCAGGAATTTCCAGAGGCCCGCCTCTATTACTGCATAGTTACCATGGAAACATCCAGTTTGCACACTGATAGTAAGTCCCTTGTGACTTGTTATCAGTGGGGAGCCGGGGGCAGGACAAGAGGCTCACTTCCTGAAAAGAGGCTGTGGGGTGAATGAAACAACATCTAAAGATTTGCCAATAAGACACAAGTGAGTCACACAGTACTTCTATGAGGAAAGATTTTATTATTTGCTATTTCTTCCCATTATGTCATCAATGTGGCATCTTCCTTAATTATGCTTTTATTGTGAAATGACATTTTATAGGAGGCTTTTGATAAGCATGTAAAGCAGACCACTATCACTGTTCAAAACCTGACTACACAAGGACAAATCTAATAATATATTTTTAATGAAAAATCATACAGAAAAGCCCTTGGGTGGACATAAAGACATGGCGAATCCACTGCCCTCCTTCTATAAAACACATTCTGACTGAACACACATTAAAAAACAAATCCAGATCACATGGCAATATAGAGGAAGTGGAGCAAAAAGGAGAAATAGACCTCTTTGTTGTGGGGAGTCTGTTTGGTGAGTGAATGCTAGTTTGCTTGTGTTAAAATTGGTATTGATAGCGACCACAAAATATAAAACGAAAGTCCCTCTCTGCTACTGCTCCCGAGGCCCCATGGAGCACATTGGTTGTTGTTGTTTTTTTTTGGAGAGAGGAGACGTCTACTGTTGGAAAAAGGGAAGCACCTAAACATTATACCAAGAAAAGCACACAATTTGTTGGGGCATGTTTGGCATTTCACCATTAAGGTCAGATGCCTGAATGAACAGCAGACAATTTAGTTGTCTTGAAACTTGAAAAATGAGTAAATAATAGATTATTAGGTGTGTTAGACATTACAGGGCTTCCAAAAATATTGTTTCAGGAATCTTATCAAAGTTATACAATACTTCTGGTGTGTAAAATCCAGTGAGAAATGTATAGTCAGCGTGGCATACAAAATATACAGTCTGTCCAGATGAAACAGAAAGGAAAGTATGTGTTAAAACAAAGATCCCTCCTACACACAAGTTTGTTCCTCCTCTCACAGTCTGTCTTGACTATAAAGAGTCACCTTATCATTTCTACATTTGGCTTTCAACATCTCTCCCCCCTGACAGTTTCACCACCTGCTGTTTCTCAGACTTCACATTCACTTGTAGTGTTTTTCCATGGGAGTAGCACAATGGACTGGATGATTACTGCTGCAGTGTACTTGTCAGGTAAGACAGTTAGACCTGCTTTTTTTTAAATGTTGCCCTCCTTTCCCCTGCAGCTAACGACTATTTTTCTGCAACAATTAACAGAGGTAGCACACAGAGCTGCACAACTAATCATGTGTAATCACATATTGCGATTTTAATTTCTACAATAAAACTATATTGTTATATCGGTGATAACGAATCATTTAATTTAACTTAGAACATGCACTGTAGTTGAAAGTAGCCAGGATGCTGATATAAGATGGCACAAGTGCGGTAAAGTAATTGTGTTGCTCAAATCATTAGGTGATCACAGCATATAGCACACATTCATTCAAAGCCCAGCCCAGACAGCTCAGTTGGGAGAGCGTGAGACTCTCAGTCTTAGGGCCGTGGGTTCAATCCCCACATACTGTCAAGTACCTTTGGATGAAAGTGTGTGTCAAGTCACCCAGATCCATTCAACATGAAACTGCAGCTTTCTGTCCTACTACTAATTATTATTTTTTACTTTTTCCCACTGAATCCACTCTATGCTAGGAATATAAGGTTGTTTAGGTCATGGCAGGAAATACATTGCAATAAAACAGCTTTGGTAACCAGTGAGACACACTGGGATACACTTCATTCTGTCTGTCTGAACCAGCTCAGTTGGTAAAGCATGAGACTCTCAGTCTCAGGGTTGGGTGTTCAATCCCCACCTAGTGTCAACTGTCACCTTTGAAAGTTGCTTTGGATAAAAGCATCTGCTAAATGACTGTAATGTCATGTACTTCTGTGGGTGAATGTGTTTAACAACAAAAAAATAGTCATAAGGTCATAAAGTGTATTTCCATTCTAGAGAGAGACTGTGTTGAAACAGTGGTGGCGGAGACTAGTAACTCTGGTGTGTGTGAGGTTTTAGTAAATCAGACATTCACACACATATGGTGATACAAATAGATTTACTGCAACCACTTTTAGTGAAATTTCATCGGTAATACTTTGTGTAGTTTACACAGTGGTAAAACACAGTGATACGGCTTGGAAAGAAGAAAAAAACACATTTGTGCACTTGAGGTTGAGAAAACAAGGGGTTTGTTTCAACATGACACTGGTGGCCCTCCATTCCCCATACAATCTGCTGCAACTGTCTCATGTGTGTACCATGTCCATATTCGGGGATAAAAAAAAAAAAAAGCCCTCTAGATGACTGCATACTTCCCATGCGAGTGAATCAGTGTATCATCAGCACTGAAACAAGGAAGAAAAAACCCCACACTGATTCCAGTTGGCCTTACTTGTGCAACATTTCTATTCATAGTTGGTCTTTGCCAGTAAATAGATGTGAAAAGAAAAAGAGGATGTGCGTATTTCGATTACACATCATAGGACAACGAGAGATCGAATTACTTCTAAAGACGCTGCGTCTTTATGTTGAAGTTATCTCTGTGTGGAAGAATTTATGTATCCTATCCAAGACTTTATGTCTCCTCAGTGTAGATTTTAGTGTTGGTGTGACATGATGAACTGTCCAAGTGCCTTGTGTGACCTAGGTCAGGAGTTCATATGTGAATGCTGCATTATCTTGTGAGATGCTCCTATATGAATGTATGGATTGTGTTCAACTGTACTGAAAGGTCTGTCGTATGAGAGACAGCGGAAAGTCCTTCACCCATGCTCCTGATCAGAAGCCTTTTCTCACACACAACAGATTGTTCACACTAAACTATTAGCATGACCTTGTAGATGTTTAGAAACTCCCTCTTCTTCATAATCTCTGTTCAGATGTCGCCCTGGCAGAGAGCTGCATACCCTACCTTGTGTGTGTACCTCTCTCCTGAGCTCAGCTTCTTGTTATTAAATGTACTTGAGTAAATCACAACTTGACTCTGAATCTTTAAACATTTTTACTCAACAGATATATTTATTAGGTTTTATTAGGTTATGCTGCAAACAACATCCTTGTTTCCTTGTTAATAAGGAATCTGTCAGTTTATCAGGATGCAAATGGATCCTTGTCAATAAAGCAACTGTTATCCATCATCAGCAAATATTAGATAGAATGAGCATTAACAACCTGCAGAGAGAGATAGATAGAGAGAGAGAGAGAGAGATAGAGAGAGATAGATAGACACAGAGAGAGAGAGATAGATAGAGAGATAGATAGATAACTTTTTAAACTGGATAAATCGACTTCCTTCTTCATCACTCAGTGCTCCAAGCTGCACTTGGTTTCAACATCGATCCCGTGGCTTGGAAGTACTTGAGAGAACCTGCTGCAGGGTTTGGATACAAGGTGGTGCAAAGAAAAAGGGAGTAAGTAAAGAGACAGCATGGACCACCAGTCCGCAAGTCCCTTGCATCATCACACTCTTTTCTTTGTGCTAACCTAACACGCTCTTGTCAGTTATGTCTCTGGTTCCTCTCCTCAGCTTGCTGGTGAGCGCACCCCTTGAACAGTATTCACAAAATAGGAGGGGACAAATATATAGGTGCTCCACTGAGTCCTGCAGTGCCATGTCAATACAAGGTAGGCGACATCAAGTTTTTTATTCTTTAAAGGTGGGAAACAGCATATCCCTGTACAGTATATATTGCATTCACAGGCTGACGTACAGTATCTAGCTGGCTGTAGGCTGGTGATAGTGATGAGGTGATTGCAGGGCAGAAAAACTGATGTAAACCCTATACTTTGGAGCAATCATCATATTGATATGGAACGTGTTGACTTTTTATCCTGAGGTGTGTTATCTTTTTAACCCAGTGCCAGATTTTGCAGTCAACATGTCCCTTGGTTTGACAATGGCAAGTGATCCAACCTCAGAAATGACTATGGTGAGCTCCAGTCATTTATGTTGTACATATCGAGGCAGGGGTCCCCTGCAGTTGGATTATGTCTTGAAAGTATACACAGCAAATTTAATTTAATAAGTCTTGCTTGGACCTCAATAAACTCAAGTGATGGTTTTTACACTTTCAGAGTTACAACACTGATGTTGCTGTGTGTGTTGCAGAATATAAAGAAATTTCAAGTTACACCACTGCATATGTGTAATTTGTCCACAAATGAAATTTCTAAAGTTACTCGTAACATAATTTCAAATTCAGCATTGTTTTTTTTTTTTTTTTTAAATTAATCGATATTTGTTTTCCCTTAAATGGATGTAATGCATGTTGTTCAACAATGTGAGTTGTTGGTGCTTTTTTCTACTCATTCCTACCCAAAGTACATAAGAATATAAACCTTACATTTCTTGCTTAATGGTGCAATGTTAATGCCATGTGCATGTAAACGTTTCCTTTAAACTCCACATGCTGTCAGGTTTTGTATCTACCGTTACTCAAAAATGCAACTTTCTCTCTTTTCAGGCATGTGGTCCGACTATTCCAAAAGATTGCAAAAGTATCACGAAATACAACGGTGCATGCTTTAAGATAAATTCAAATTATAGGGCTGGATCCCCTATCCCTTCTTCTCTCGAAGGTAAATGTGGTGACGTGTTGAAAATCTAACTTGAAGGTGACATCGCATAGCACTTTACCAGTCCAATTGTCCACAGTATCAAAGGCAGTGGTGGAACAAATACCAATACCTCTGCACACACACTCAAAAACAAAGCATAAGTATATTAGTAGAAATTGCAATGAAAAATGTAAATAGAATATAAATGCAATAGAGTTAGAAGTTGCAGCCATGCATGGAAAGTTCAATAAATGACACAAGTAATAACAGAGCGCAGAATAAAAGCACCCGGTCCTTGAATGTATGAACGTATGAACAGCACTGGGCCAAATCTAGGCTTGAATGTGCCATTTAATGATCAAAGCTATCCAATGTTTTATGGCTCTTTGTGTTTGAAAATCTTAATGCACAACAGTCTCTGAAGATGCACTTGAAAATTCAAATCCAAATATTCAGACCCTCACCCATTTCTTCATGTACGTCTTTGACAGAGTGCCAAATCAAAGCAGACGTTGCATTTTTACTGGATGGCTCAGGCAGCGTTTCTTATACCGACTTCAGAACGATGAAGACTTTTGTGAAAAATCTGATCCGCTCATTACTGGGACGAGATACACAGGTGGGGTTATGTTCACAGTGGCAGTTAAACCATAGCATGACTCATTCGTTCATTTATGATCCAGTATTAACTAAAATTGATGATGCCACCATACACTGCATTTCTAATTCTTTCAACAACCTTAATTGCTTTACAATAATAGAGCAATTTGAATGTCTTTAACGCATATTTCCATTTTTCCTTTTTTTTCTTTTTGCAGTTTGCCATTGCCCAGTTCTCAACAGGTTACTACACCCATTTTTACTTTAATAATTTTTTCAGATCTGGATCTTGGGAATCTAACATTGATAGCATTAGGCAAGCACAAGGACAGACTTACACAGCTGGAGCCATCCAACGTGTTGTGTGAGTGCCTTTATAATGATAATGTACTACACAGAGCTAGACAGGTAGCTAACAATATAGTGAAAGGTTATTAAAAGGTACAGTTAAATACATTAAGACACTATGTAACTTTCTCTAAACTGGCCTTACCACCCAGTTGTGTGAAATACAAACACAAGTAAGGGTATAGTGTCAGCTGAATAGCAGCATGCTTTCTTGCAAACTGAAGGAAATGTCTTGCTGTAGTTAAATTGCAACTATGGTATCTGTCCACTAGGGGGCAGTGTTATGTAATGGATTATGTATTAGAGAGCCAAAGTAAGCCCCAACAGAATGTACAGCACTCCAAGTACATTATCCTGCTTGATCTAACTCTATTTCATAATAGGCTAGAGTAATTTTAGAAGCTTCCGGCAAAAAAATAATTCAGGACCGTAACAACAGAAATGTTTGTAGCTAGGCTACACTGTAACAGAACTGTAACCATGGCAACGTAGCGTGTCCTTGTCCTTATCTCCGTGTTTTGTTGTTTTTCCATAGCATGAGGACATTATCGAGTGGAAATGCGCTGTGTAAATGACAAATAGACTAGTATAGCCTGACAACTTCCTGGTAGACTCAATGTATCCTCATGGTTTGAGATAATAAGATCACAAACAAGGCTAATCTCTGTGTAGTATGAGGCTAACAATCACTTTTTCTAGGCCAGACTTCTTGACTGCGGAGTGATATGATTAGATGTGAAACACTGAAAAAACAGACCTCAGAATGCGTTGACTGGCCAATCAGAATTGAGTGTTCAATACAGTCACGTAATGATGCTTTTTGTAAGACGGGTAGGCTGATTGGTCGATAGCCGTGGTATATATCCTATATATTTCTATAGACGTGGTATATATCCTATTTGCCATATGACTCCACTGTAAATATAGGCCCAACTGGAAAAAAATCAACATTCTATGCAGGGTCTGAGATGAACTTTGGTCATCTCTTGGGACAACTTTGTCACAAAAGTTTGGTAATTTAAGTAAAATATAATATATTGTATGATGAAAATGTATGGCAATATATGGACATAATTTAGTAAATGTTTTCAAAACGCAATAACCCACTCCAGGCTGTGATATAAGGGGTTTATCACAGTAAGATTAAATAACACACCTTAACTGTGATATAAATTCCATGGGTTATTGCTTAATTAACAACACAAAATACTAATACATGGCCAATGAAGTAGAATTTTACATGCGCTTCAAAGGGAGGGTAGATCACTGCAAGAAAGTGTTTTGAGACCTTTTTTTTTTCTTTACAGCCAAGAGGTTTTTTCAACATCAACAGGTTCCAGACCAAACGTGAAGAAGGTCTTGATAGTCATTACTGACGGGAAGTCTCATGACAGAGACTCCTTAGGATCCGCAGCATCCTCAGCCGAGAGAAAAAACATTGTGCGATTTGCAATTGGGGTAAGATGTCCACCTCATTGTGTATTTTAAATACAAGAAGAGCTCAGTCATTTTTTAGAGCACATATAAAGTGTAACAGCAGCATATTTGTGTACCTTTTCAAAAACTACATAGCGTGTTTCAAAGGGATGCAAAGTCACATGGTGCTATATGGCATGACATGTACACGGGGTGGACAAAATAGCGGAACACCACATGAAAAAGGACTTTAACTTTGAAGTAACTAAAACAAAATTACCTGCACAGGTGAATCATATAAACGTCAATGCCAGTTAGCAGTAAAAGGTGTCAGATTTAAGAGGATTGGCAGTAACCACTTGTATAGCTTATGTGGAAAGCTCTGTGTAAATTGGTACAATAAATTGAATGTAGCTTGACAAAAGTATTATGTCTGTTATGAGTCATCAAACAATAAGTGACCAGAAATAGTCAATTGGGTCACTTTCTCTTTTTTTAATATTAGTGCTGGGCCTTGTGCACCAAGGTTAGACCAAGAGTACAGGTCAAGGTTATGTGCTCAAATCACATGACTGCAAAACCTAAGAGGTAAAATGATCTTGGATCAGGAAACCGGGTACTCCAAATAAAAGCTGGACCACCCTCCTGCTAGATGTTTCAGCTTACTGCCCAAACCTCTGAAACACTTTCTCTCAATGTCTCTAGGTGGGGCGTGCTTTTGATGATGACTTGGCAAAAGGAGAATTGAACACCATTGCATCCTCCCCAAACTCACAGCATGTGTTTCAAGTGGGCAGCTTTGATGCCCTTGAAATAATGAGAGAGAGCTTGCAGGACAGGCTCTTTTCTATCGAAGGTAGAGTTGAAACATTCCCGCAATAGTTACAGAAGCTTAACAACAGGAATAACATGCTTTTTACTGTTTCAGTTGTTTCATGGAGTCTATCACAGAAATGATTGTCTTCACTGATTTTGCTATTACAGGATCTGCCGCAAGTGGCGACTCACTGAAAATGGAAATGGCACAGGAGGGATTCAGTGCAGCTTTTGTTCCTGGGGTAATCGAACACACAAGACTTCCACTGTAGAATATTGTTTTAGAAACGTGTACACACACACACACACACACTGTGCAAATGGGTGATGCATTTAACAGTAGTTTACTTCTTTATTTATTTCTTTGCATTTTCCTCGGCCTGTTTTATGGCAAACACATTTGCTTACTTCGTCATGAATTTGCTTCAAATTTAGTGGAAGCGTTGAGCAAAATGAATCAGGAAAAGCTTGTTCAACAAAAGATCTGCCTAACTAGCAGGGCTTTCAAATGGCTACTATTGGCGCCTTCCAATGGAGGGGGGGCTACCAGGGATACTCAAGCGGAGGTCAGATGACCTTCTCCACACAGCCTATGGAAATGGAGCCTGACAGCTATCTGGGTAAGAAAATTTATATGAACGCACAATACTGCCCAAATATGATGATACATGCATGTGCCTCAATAAATTTGCTCCATTTTCATTTATTATCTGATATGTGTATATATACATATCCAATCACATCACATAACCAATCACCAGGCGATGCTAAAGGAATCAAAAAACATCCTGGCCCTCATTTGTCATTTTTGATTCCAATGTGAGCTCAAGTAATCTCATGTAATCCACATAATCCTGTTCAGGTGACAATGAAGCATACACTCTGTGCTATTTTACCCTAGGGTACTCCATGGCAGTTGTCAAAACAACGAATGAAAGAATAATCACAATTATGGGCGCTCCAAGATACCAACACAGAGGAGTAGTGTGGGCGTTCTCTACAACTGTCGAAAAGATCGACCCCTTTGAACACGAGGTTTGAAATGATATTAATAGAAAACATAAAGCAGAAAATTCTTTTCTTATATGAAAACAATAGATTTTTCTTCTTTGTTTGGCTCTGTGTGGATAATTTGTGGCTCATGCAGTTTCAGATTGGTATGTATTTCGGGGCAGAGGTTTGCGCCATGGATGTGGATCGTGACCCTCAGGGCTATACTGACCTCGTCCTCATATCTGCCCCCATGTTCACCGAGAGAGAACGAGAGGGAAGGGTTTACGTCTGCAGCCTAACTGGTTTGGTAAATGACGGTTTTACTAGGTACCGTTAAATCCATCACTTTGCTATTATAGCGTGACGATTCATGTTGATTCTCATCCTTTTTTTTTCCACCAGAAAGTTGACTGTCACTTCGAGGCTCCTATAATACTGGAAGGGGATGCAGTCCACAGAGGAAGGTTTGGGTCTTCTCTTGCCCCACTGACTGACCTCAACAGTGACGGGTTCAACGATTTGGCCGTTGGAGCACCTTTGGAGAATGATGGCCAAGGAAGCATCTATATATTCAACGGTGAAGGAAGAGGAACAATCAAGCCTAAATACTCACAGGTGTGTGAGAATCAAGCAGGGTTCCTACGGCATTGGAAAATGTGCAAATCAGATATGTCCCGATAGTATCGGTCCTAAGTGATAGTTGTAGACTCTGACAAATACTGGTCATGGAAATTGTGCTATATGTCATGGAATATTCTTGGAAAAGTTATGGAATATGATCAGCAAAGCACCGTAGGAAACCTGATCAAGGCAACAAAGCAGCTTTGTTAGCACATCCAGCGTGCACGGATTCATGCACCCCGCTGTATTTTATTATAAAACGTATCTCACGTACATGAAAATATTCTGTCCGTTTGAGCAGAGAATTGCTGGAGCTGATGTCCAGCCAGGACTGCAGTTCTTTGGCCTGTCGATCAGTCAGTCTTCTTTTGACCTGAGCGGGGACAGTCTACCTGACTTGACAGTGGGTTCGAAGGGCTCAGTTCTCCTGCTCAGGTAGCCATACACTTTCACTCCCTGGTGTAATTCTAGTGACGAACTGTGGCCAAAAAAATGTGTTCAAAATCTTGCTTGATTTTGTTTTGTATGAACCTTTTAGCTTTGAAATATGCCCCAGTGCAGTTTGTGTTTGAATATTTACCCCTGTTGCCCATCGACTAAAACAAGAGAAATGTCACTTAATCTGCGACGTCACACTGATGTAGAGTTTCAAACAGACCGAATTGGGAAACATAAAAAAGGTGACTCTGACAAGGATGCTTTTCTGGGGATCAGGGCACATAGTCCAGTTTCGAACCTGTAGTGATTGAGTACTGGTGGACCCAGAAGCAGACAGAGGCTGGAGGCAGACGTTCTCAAAAAGGCAAGTCTTTAAAAATGCAGACAAGGAACTTACTGGTACTAGACTGGGAAAAGCTAGAATGGCAGTAGGCATAAATGACAAACAAGCAGTGCGCCTGTATGAGGGCAGAGCCAATATACACAGGGGGAGATGTGGGATTGGAATCTGCTGTGCAGACAGGCGCCCTCAGGGACACGCCCACCAACCTGCAGGGGGAGAGAGAGGGACACACACACACACACACACACACACACACAAAACAGGGAGACGGCAACAAGAAGAGGACTAGGAAACAGGGGCAAGCAGCTGTTACAGAACCACTATGGATCCAAAAGTTCAGACAAACAATGTAGGAGCCCACAAAGTCAGTCTACCATTCTGTACCTCAGTGTAGACACGTGGTTCTTCAGGCAGCTGGAGGAAGATACATCAGTTCTCCAGTTGAGCTCAAATCAAGTGCATACTGTTCTACAATGACAACGAAAAGAAAAGGATTAATGATATATTTTGACACACGTATTAATCTGTTGTTCCTTCCATTTCCAGATCAAAGCCAATAGTAATGGTAGAAGCACAGGTGTCATTCAGCCCAACCCAAATCCCTACTAACAACGCAGACTGCTCAACCCCCTTGAAAAACACAGCTCGAGTCTGCTTTACCATGACCCGGCAATCAGCAGCGCAGACAGGTTTCTGACCTTCCTAACTGTTTGCAAACCCCAGAGCCATTGTTTAAATATGTGAGGAGTAACATTTTGAATGCAATTCTCAACTGTTCCAGTTCAAGCGAGGATCAATTACACTTTAACGCTGGACTTCACCCGCAAGGCCACAAACTACCGCGCTTACATCAAGGAGAAACAACGAAATGAGTCCCGATCTTTTACTCTTGACCTACGGCTACAATGCTTCTTCCACAAGTTCTTCATTGAGGTGTGTTGTTTACAAGCTAGTTTCAGTCGGTTCATGGATACCATTCGGTGAACTACTAGTTAGGTAACTACTAGTAGTGGATCAGTATGGCAATAGCTTTTGACATAGAAACTGTCAAACTCATTTCCACAAATGCCTGAAATGTAAACTTCATTTTAAGAGGCCACTGACCACTACAGTGATCTTTCATGATGGTGCTCTCTCCTTGCAGGCTTGTCCAGATGATGCTCTCAATGAACTTTCCAATGAGCTTGCGTTCACCTTTGACGGTTTGCCTTCTTCAACGAACCTCAGCCCAAGCCTGGCCAAGCAGGCGCAGACAATCTATCCTCGTGTAGGTTTTCTTTTACGATCATATGTCTGTTTTTAATTTGCTAACATCTCTGGCTCGTGGTTGATCTTTACTGACTCACAGTTCATTGACTGGATTCGTACTTACAGCAATGCCATACATGGCGTCAGAAGGTTCGTCATATATCCTTGCTGTGGGGAGAGTATGTCTTGTCTCCAAAAAGTCTGTTTTGTGGAATTCAGAAAAACAGCTCTATTTTTAGATTGATGGTCGTGTGATTTTTGACACACTCTAGTGAGTCTTGAATGAGATTCATGGCCGCTGGCGTCAGAACACATGCTCACCACGCAAGTGACCAGGTAAACTTTCACGTCAGTTGAACAAGTGGAATTAAGAAGTTTGCAAGTGGTATATTCTCCTCAAAGCAGAAGAGTCAGATGTAGCCATTTTTAAAAAAAAGCGGTATATTCTCTATTTGTCGTCTCATCGTTGCGGTTTATTGTTTGATACAGACCTTTTGCATTAACACGGTTGACTTCATCCCCTCTACCACAGTTGGGGTTTGAGATCAACTGCGGCCCTGACAACAAGTGTGTTGATAACCTCAAAGTGGATTTCAACTTCACCAGGTGAGACGAAGAAATGCAATGCGGCCTGATCTGAGTGTGTGGACTCATTGTTGCAGAAACCCTGGTGTATCTGGTGATGATGACCAGGAGACCAATACATACAACTACCATATATCTAAACATACTGCTTCCATCTGTCCGTCCATCAAATGTGATTATCTTATATCTAAGATGCCACTTGTCCGATTTTGTGGAAGCTAGGAGGGATGGTGTGTTTTTCCGTTTAAAACGTTACACTGATTGGCCTGATGGGGGCGCTCTAATTAAAGGTCAACATTTTGAACTCAAACATAATATCTCAGACACCACTGGTCCAATTTTGACAAAACCTGGTGGGACGATGCATTTTTACACTGATTGGTCTGACTGGGACGCTCTAATGATAGGTAAAGATTTCAACACCACTGGACCAATTTTGCTAACCCTTTGATGGCGATGCGTCTTCTGATTGGCTCAAGGGGGGCCTGCATCATTCGTTTGAGGGCGACACGTTTCACTTGTCTCTTTTCTCATAATCTGTCAGGTCATCAGAGGTTAAAGTGGGCATCGACGAGCTGCTGAACGTCACAGTGTCAGTGGAGAGCAGAGAGGAGAACGCCTACAACAGTAGTGTCATTCTCACATACCCAGATGAGCTCTCATACAGGAAGTTCACAGTACTGCAGGTACGGCGCTAGAATCGAGTCGGTTTCAACTCCACCGCCTCCAATTTATCCCCGGTGAGATTTTCCCTTAGGTCACGGTGTTTCTGCTTGACATGTGTTTTTGTTTTCTTTACATTTATCAAGGGAAGAGTTGAATGTAACTCTATAGACAGTGAAGACGGTTTATTGAGGGGAAAGAGCTACTGCACCATCAACAAGCCGATTTTCAAAAGCAACACCAAGGTTTGTCCGTTGTGCTCAAGCATTTGTGCAGGTCTCACTGCTGCAAAGAGGAGACAGTTACTATTAAGACTGAATTTTGATTGTTTCATTCTAGGCCGTCTTCACCATCTCCTATGGGATAGATCCCAACAGTCAACTTGACAGGAAGATTCTTGTCACTGCAAATGCCACCAGGTACTGTTCATCTGGTAACCTGTAGCCAGAGCACTACAAAGTGTGTGTGTGTGTGTGAATGCATGTGTGTGCTCTTCCTATTAACATTTCTAAAAATACTTTCTCATGTCTTTTAGTGGAAACCTGGAGCACTCCAGTAATAGTGAACTTTACCAAATGAAAGAGATTGTTGTGAAGTACAGCATTTATGTTTCATTTGAAAGGTTTGTGTTTTGTTCCATTTTAGAAATAAAAAATGATATTTTCTTTTTATAACTTTAAGATGAATTAGTGTCACAAAGTGAATGTAAAACAAATATATACTGTTTCTGTTCAGTTCAGTTCAATACAGAAATTTCACCTTTGGAAAGAATAATTTGCAGAAACCAGTGCAACATTCAATCAGGGTAAAACATTTTCTCTAATTATTTTAACTTCAATTAACTTGATTCATCTTGGAGTTTATTGCTATGTAATGCTAAGAAGCCCCACCCCCCTCGTCCTCTCTGTCCTCTCAGGTTTTAAATGTTCTGAGAGCTTTCAATGTGACGGTGTTGATCAAGGTGCCAGTGAAGCTTGGTGACAAGGCCATTTGGGTGGATCCTACTAGTATACAGGTGACATATGTGGGAGCTCAAAGCTGCCAAAAACCAGATAGCTCTACGGCTATTTTTTCATGCAGTTATATGATGATATATGATGAATGAACAGGGGTTTCCCCAAATGGATGTGCTTCAGACCACAGGCCACAGACAGAAACACAGAAATGAATGAAATAATTTTATTGGGGATACCCTGGAATCCCCCTCAAGGACCCTGGGGCCCCAGTTTGGAAGCCACTGATGTAGTACATGATTCAGCTGAATGATATGTCCTCTAGTTATCATATTACATTACATTACATTACATTACAGGCATTTAGCAGACGCTTTTATCCAAAGCGACTTACAGTAAGTGCATTCAACATAGGTAGGCAAAAAACTACTAGTCACTGGGCTAACATGAATCAGCTCTATTTCAGATTCCAGGCTGCCAAAGAGACCAAGATGAGGAACCTACTGTCCCCAATTTTGTGGATAAAATAAAGAAAAATCAGACAGTGGTAAATATGGCTTGCCTATTTTTCATCATGTCACCGTCCACAATTTTCCTTAAACAATGGCAACAGGCCACATCGTTAGAAATGTCAATTATAGCATTTAGTGAGTGTTGTATGATTGCTTGTAGTTATATGAAGGTATATTTCCTGAAATGATTCCATTGCTCAGTAATAAACGCTCTCCCTTAATGATCCATAGGACTGCTCTGTAGCCAGGTGCACAGTGTTCAAGTGCAATGGATTCATGGGAAAAAATGAACACAGCATTTACAACATCTCGGCCAACCTTAGCTCAGGATGGATAGAGCAGGTAAGTATAAATTATGTTGAATTACCTGTTAGGTTAGGTTGACCTGTTAGAGTCAACAACACTAATGATGGCATGAGCATAATAAAGACTAACACTCATCCCACTCCCTTTTTCTCTCAAATCCATAGATCGGACTTGCATCTGCCAAATTCCTCCTGATCAGCACAGTCACTCTGGAGTATGACAGAAACCAGTACATCTTCTTTTCAACAGGGTCTTCAAACAACCCTCCCATCCGAAGGGTAGCTATACATCCGTTTCACTCGAAGTGTTTAAAAGACTTGGAATGTGGTTTTGATCAAAATGTCGTCATTTCCACTCCTCAGATTGAGACAGAGGTAGAAGTGTATCCTGAAACAGACCTCACCAAAGAGATCATTGGAGGATCCCTGGGGGGGCTGATTCTACTGGCTTTGATCACTGCTGGCCTGTATAAGGTAACACACTGTTTATTTCAGTTCATTACACAACTTTTTTTTTTACTGCAGACAGTCCTGCTGGACTATTGTTATGGTTTTTAATGTTGTTTGTCAGTAGCCGACCAATAAGCGGAATAATGTACAAAATAAGGCCCGACAGGAGATTCAAGACTCCTCCGCTTCAGTCAGGTCTTGATCCACCTTGCTACACGATCACAATATTTGTAGACACTGCACAACAATACTTTGTTTAGGATGGTTTGACAGCTTTTCCTCAGAAAAAAAAAAATACAGTCTATGATTTTATTTATGAATCATTCATTATGCAGCTCTCATGCTGGATTGATGTATTTGTAATGACCTTTTCTCTCCATGTACCTGTGTGTTTCCTACACTCAGGCTGGGTTTTTCAGGAGTCAGTACAAGCAGATGATTGAGAATGAAGCAGGAGGAGCACAAGGTCCAGCGGCCGATGAAGCCGCACCGCCAGCGGAACAGTGAACATGAGGGCAGATCTCACACACACACACACACACACACACACACACACACACACACAAATTTAACATGTCAATTTCAACCCACTCAATTTGACCGATATTCAAGCACAAACGCTGAAGCTGATCTAACATCACATTGGTGCTGTTATCGCTGATTGGTTAGTTTTACCATTACACACTGTTGCATTACATCACAGACAACCTTTTATCCGAATGCCCGCACATTGAACTTATTATTTACTTATGTGGGAGAAATATTGCACTGCAATGATTTTCAATCCAATGTACTGTAAAAAAGCTTTCTGATCTCAGATCTGTACTGACGATGTTGTGTGAGCTTCATAACTGGCTGTGGCCTTTAGGAGAGTCTTTAGAAATGACTGTACAGTAGTTGTAATCAAAATTTTGCATGCGATAGCTCAATGTAGGCCTACATTGTTGTTTTGATGTATTTCTACAAACTGTTGACAGTTGAGTTACTTTGTACATTTCTTTTTAATATGCTATGCTGACATGGGGTGAATTGACCTTTGCAATATAGTCTAGTAAAATGTAGCTTGCTTAACAGCTGCTTGCTTTCAAAAGGATTATAATATGTATTTGATAAAACATTTATTGATTGTGTGGATTGGTATTGTTTTGGAATAAATCCATCAAATCGTCACTTATTTCATGCTTCATCATCAATATTTATTTTCACATGTAATACAAAAGTGACCTTTCATTTGTCAGCTTCAAACAAAAACATGACATTTAAGATATTTTTGCATGTAGAAAACATTATGAAACATTTCATCATATTCAATCCTTAAGGTGATGCTGTTTTTCCAGGTGGTGTCTCATAATGCATGTGCCTTTACCTAAAATTTGGGGCTCACAAAGAGTGTGCAAAGACGTCAGTCAGTTTTATTTAAGTGCGTTGATAAAGTCCTATAACCCTTCATGACAACAGACTACCAGCCTGACAGCAAGAGCATGGAGAGAATGGGGAGGGTGAAAGAGAAGAATAAGGAAATAGAGAATGCTGGTGCATTTCCTGTGGCAGTTGTTGCAGGAGAAGGCATGCTACCTACTTCCTCCTTTAAGAAGGACCCAAATCTTGATGTTTTAGCAAAGGCCTGTATATCCGCACGGACACTAGTTACATCTACATTGACTACAGCTGCCTGGAACCATGATGAATCTGACTTGCATAGCAGAGGTCCTCCCTGGTCCCCCTGGAAATATAACAATAGATAAAAAGGGAGGATTAATAATCCTGATACAGCTGATAGTCCAATTCCAATTCATCATAAAATAGAAGCACTGGTAGATGCGTTTTACCTGCTGAATGTCCATAGAAAAAGTGCAGATGTTCTCTGAGTTGGAAATGTTCCCACAACTTGCCACATTAGTCTCAAGGTCCCACAGAACCAAGCCAGCTTTGACATTGCCTACAATAGTTACATTTACTCAGATCAATATAAGCAGTCTGCAAATAATATGCCTGGTAAAACATCATGTAACTATGAAAGAAAGATAAGTCATTACAAACCCTATTTAAACTAGCAATGAGCACAAAAGCTTCACGACAACTGGGCACTTACCTCTGGTTTTGTTCCTGTTCCCCCAGCCTGCCACCCAGCATTGGCTTCCAATGGGGAAGGATCTGGCATTGGTAAGGTCCACACACACAGGTTGAATATAGTCACTGTAGCTGACTGGTTTTGTCAGCTGCAGCAGTGCAATGTTGGAACCTGTCATGTTGCTCACTGTAATGTTTAAAATGTCTGAAGACATCTCAAACTCATCCAAGCCGTCCGCGTATCGCAGACCCAAAAACAATTTCCACTCGCTGGCATTTGGACTTGAGCTGTCCAGAGAAAAATAGTATCCACACAAATGATTTGTATTCCTCAGTGCCGTTAAAGTATAATGTGAAAAAAAGGCTTTGATTTACAAAAGAGATACTTACTTGGAGAAGCACTGGGCAGCAGTGAGGACAAAGTTATCGGTAATAAGGGTTCCTCCGCAAACGTGGACCCCATCTTTGTGGAGACTCACCATCCAGGGCCAAGTTCCGCCAGCCACAACACCACTGTCCCCTTCAACATGACTGTTCAAAGGGGCTTGACCGCACACTGACCCTGATAGGTGAGGATTGAAAAAAGCAGAAAAATAAAAGACATAGATAAAAAAAACAAAACCCTCAAATCCTGTAAATCATAGTGAGGAATTCAACCCTGTGAGAGAATTTTGCACCTTGGGACTCATCACTCTTCAAACTGAAAAAAGATACTTACGAATGGGACTGGTTACAACTTCAGGAGTAGTACTTGTTAAACCTGCTGGGGCAGTTGTGGGAGGAGCTGGCAGGCCAGGACAGCTGTAGCTGCTGTCAGCATCCAGCCCACTGGAGGTAAACTGGACAAAGCCTGGCTTGTCAGTGCTGATGTGGGAGTTGATCCAGGACTGGTAACGGGACACTCTGGAGTAGACTCCCGGCAGATTGGGCCGAGCACAGCCAAAACCAAAACTAACAACTCCAGACTGGACCCACACAGAGTCCTGCTGGCTCACCATTGGACCTCCTGAGTCACCCTGAGGACATGCAGAGGGTACGTCTCACTGTTTCATCACATCTTTATTATTTTTTCTTCAAATTGACAAATTGCATGCACCACCCTACCTGACATGAGTCCTTGCCTCCTGCCAGAACACCAGCACAGATCATGTTGTTTGTGATTGTGCCGACTCCATTGAGACAGTTACACTGTCTATTCCCCAGAACTGGCACCTCCACTTC
>OOFE01045468.1:0-19358 GCA_900323365.1 Monocentris japonica | reverse complement strand
ACTACCCTGACCCTTCCTCTTAGCACCTGCTTATTTGTTTCACGTACTTGTCTTAGCACTAGCTTATATGCTTCACTTATTTGTCTTAGCTCTTGTTTATTTGCTTCACTTATTTGTCATTTGTTTAAATAAAAAATAGGTAGCTAACTTATTGCACTTTTACCTTAGCATTGGTTCTGCTCTTAGATGCCTGTTTAGGAAGGAAATGCACTTACAATTTCTGGTGACTAGTAGTTTTTTTGCCTACCTATGTTGAATGCACTTATTGTAAGTCGCTTTGGATAAAAGCGTCTGCTAAATGCCTGTAATGTAATGTAATGGTTTTATTTATGTCCCCCTCTTATGATTGATCAATATTTCTGTAGAATCAGGCTTTTATCCAGAAAACTGACATTTCTTTCTAAATGTCTTTCACTGATCATCACAGTGGAAAAAAAACACGCCAACCTGTTTTTGTTTTTTTTTTTATCAAGGAAACATGTAAACATATAAACACATGTCCAACATATACTGTCTACTAGTCGCTCTGCGCTAGTAGACAGTATAGTAATCTCTTTGTGGTTGCAAGGATGTTTGAAGTTTTAATTTCAGAGAAAGGGCGTTTTCAACAGTTATGGGTGTTGTTGACACCTCAGGATGCAGTAGCTGGATGTTTTTTTGCGGTTGTTTTTAGTCCCATTTCATTTGAAAAACCCTCTGCAGCGTCACTTGATTTAGACTGGTTATTATTAAAAAAAAATAATGCATGGCTGCATTTTTACAACTCTCTAGACTTACTAAAAAGGAGAAGTTGAGTCAGAAATTACTTTACTTTTTTTCGTGGGGGAGGCCAATGAATATGATGACTCATTACTATAATACAGTATGTCAATCAAATGTATCACAACTATATTGTCTTTGCATTATTTCTGTCATTAAATGATACAAAGCTGAATTAATATTGGCTCAGCAGGAGAACATTTCTTGCTCTTGAATGGAGATACCAACTGAAGAGCTGTTATATAGCTGGGATGGACCTAAAAGACAGATGATGGATAACAATTCACCTGCAAATTTTGATATGAAGAAGCTGAGAAGAGAAATATTGTAAGGGCATTGACATAATTATAGTAATAGTTTCTTAAAGGTTTCATTTGACCTTTTTTTCCAGACCACAGCAGCATGCTTTTGAAGTATTTGATCAATGATAATTATAGTGCAGTGATAGAAATAGAAACTAGTATGCTGAGAGTTTGAAATATATAATCATAGGCTTTTGGAAACTCTCCACACAGCTTTTGTGGGGCAATGAGTTTGGCCGTGTGTTCTGGGTGTGCTCATATTTGAAAAGTGGTTTGTTGATTTTTTGGTAAGTGGTAAGTCTGGCATCACTTTCTAGTGCTTGAGAGATGCTTGGGCATCATGTGCTGATGTTTAGTATGTTATGGGTTCATGGTTGAGTTGAAAGTAGGTCAGGCCTCAGTGCCAGGGCCTGTTGCATGGTATGTGGTTAGGGTCCACTGGTGCATGGTTAGTGGTTTGTGTTGCTGCTAAGTGGGCCAGGCAGGGTGACAATGTGGGCAGGGAGAGAACAGTGTGACTTTGGCCTATCTACCCATACCACTACCACAGCTGGGTGGTGAGAGGTATGAAACCCTGATCTATCTTTACGCTCCACTGCAGGGAGGGGCCCACTCTCCATCTGATTGGGAGTTCCTGTTTTTTTGTTTTGCTCTTTCTTAGAAATATTGAGAAAAAGAAATTCTAATTGCAGGCTTTTGTAATACCTGGCTGTTTGCCAGGGTCCGTTTTGTCACATCCTATTGTCAATGTGACCTTGAAACATGTACCACTACGTTATACACATATGTGCATGCATGCAAGCCCTGCAAGTCATCATGGGGCAGCTTGAGCAATAGGATTTGCGCATATGGTAATAGTAGTGAAAGTTGCCTGATGGCCTGTGAAAAAGTGATACTCTTGATGCACCATAAAAATGGCACAGCTAAAATCATTTTGATAAATGTGTTATAAACTTTGCTTTGAAAGCAGCAGTAGATAACAACACCTTTTACTGGCAAATATTTGTCAGGTTCTAAATTTCACAATGGAAGTGACGGCAATATCGCTTGCATATTGTGTGAGTGTGTGTGTGTTGGGTGCGTGTGTTGGGTGTGGTGTGGTGTGGTGTGTGACCACCTAACCTTCTCAGGCTTACTTCCCTATCAAACAAGAGCTGCAAAAATCTGTACTCAGCGTTCAGTGAGGGCAATGATATCCTCTCCCACAGCATCACCACCACCAGCCAGTCCTCTCTAGAGTAAGTACTGTGTCACTCTGCATAGTATTCACTTTACTCTATACAGGTCTGTTAATTGTTAATTAATAATTATTAACAGCTTTCATCAATATTTGATGAGATTATTTGTTAAAAGTGTAAAAACAGATTTCAGAATCTCTGGTTAACTGGTGAGCAAAGATGAATCTAATTTTTTAGATATTGCTCACATGGAAAGTTTTGCAATATCAACATGGAAAAAGCTCACGTTTTCATCAAAACTAGTTTTAGAGGAAAAAGAAAAAAAAAACTTAAATGTCTTTAAATGTCTGGTTTTGCTATTTAGTATACTTTGCTGTGATAGTATTCCACTCATTACTGATGATTTTGAACTTTAATATAACATTTTTTCCAATATTCTTTATAGAAAACATCTGTCTATTTTCTTCACGTGTTGACTTAAATGGCCTCTGCAGCTGCGTACTTCTCCTATCTTAACCACAGCTTAGGGGAGTGGTGGAGGCACATGAGAGATATTTAAATGGTGCCCTTTAAATTGACTGAAGCACAATGATGAGGACGCACCCATCACTCTGGATATAATGAGCACCAAGGGGTTTTTTTTGCATTGATTTTATATTGTGTGATATCTGTGAATAGCATCATGTGATACGTACATGGATACTGTTTTGATATTGTTCTTATTTTATTATGTTTCAGGTGTGTTGTGCACTAGCAGGGCTCCAGTGGTTAGAGTGTGATAGCCTGTTTGAGAACAGGAGTTCCACACTAATTCCAGTGCAGCTCATACCAGCCAAGCTTGGTCCAGCATTTGTTCTGCATGATCCAGCCCAGCCCATCCAGCTTGAGTTCATCCTAGTCCATTCCTGTTCTACCCACAGCCCATTCCATCTTGACCAACCCAACCTTTGCTATGGGTGTCTTGTCTTCTCTCAGCTCACCCTCCTCCTGCCCCCACTTGTACTTCCTTCCAAGTTATTCCAGTAACACCACCAGCACAGCCACCGGTATCAACCATGTGATCCTGCAGCACTACAACCACACTCATCGCCTACAGAACAGGACCATTACAAGCAACCAGAACCACATCAGCACCACCACTGTCATCTCCCTCTTCCTCAGTGTTTTCATCATCCTGGAGAATCTCCTGGTGTTGGTAGCTGTTCTCTCCCACATTCGCCACAGCCGGCGCTGGCTCTACGTCTGCATTGCCAACATCACACTCAGTGACCTCCTCACTGGTACTGCGTATGTGGTCAACATCTGTATGTCTGGCAACCAGACATTCCGCCTCAGCCCTGAGCTCTGGCTTTTCAGGGAAGGTATGCTGTTCGTGGCCCTGGCAGCATCCATATTCAGTTTGCTGCTGATTGCTGTGGAGCGTTACACCACCATGATGAAGCCGCTGCACCAAAAGTCAGCCAGGAAGACATACTATCGGATCTATGGCTTGGTAGGGCTCTGCTGGCTTTTAGCGTTGGCAATTGGCTTCCTCCCCCTGCTAGGCTGGAACTGTGTGTGCAGCTTGGAGAGCTGCTCCACCCTCCTCCCTCTCTACTCCAAGAGCTACATCCTTTTCTCCCTCCTCATCTTCTTCATCATTCTCCTGGCCATTGGAGTGCTCTATGGTGCCATCTACTTCCACGTACACAGCAGTGCAGAGTTAGGCTCCCAGCGCAGCCGCAAACGCTCCCTGGCACTCCTTAAAACGGTCATCTCTATTGTAGGGGTCTTCCTGCTTTGCTGGGGACCACTGTTCCTGCTGTTACTGGTGGATTTCTTCTGTGCCTCCGGCCAATGTGCACTTCTGTTCAGTGCTGACGTGTTCATTTCCCTGGCAGTCCTTAACTCTGGCCTGAACCCGATCATCTATGCCCTGGGCAGCAGTGAGCTGAGGAAGGCTATCGCTGGACTCCTGTGCTGCTGCTGCCTGAAGGCCGGCCTGTGTCACCCAGACACCTTCCTGTCCAAGGAGTCTAGCAGCACCTCAGAGAGCAGGAGGGACAGTCTGAGGAACAGTTTTAATAAGGTCAGGAATCTGAGTGTGGCTTCTCCACCACCAACTCCACGCAAGGAGTTGACTCGCAAGGCCCAGAAAAAACGCAGACTCAGTTCCACCACCACCTGCCTGTCGGTTTCAAGTGGTTAGACCACAATGTGTTCCCCTCCCAAGTAAACAGGACTTGTGAGTAGTGATACACATCTAACGGTTTCCTCTGAGTTTTGGTTTGAATGTTTAATACTTGCATACAAAAGATACTTGCACTGATCCATACACACACACACACACACACATACACACACACACAGACAGACTCTTTAATTTTGTTGAGAGGAACTTCATTACTCTTCTTAAACAATAAAAAACAGTAATGAATTTATCATAAAGGATTGTAATTAAACTAAGAATAGCAAAAATGTATATTTGTCTTATTTTTGGAGCCTGAGGCCATTCCTTTTCTTTATACAATCCTGCATCTTATTGTGCAGTTTTGTTTGCTGAGTTACATTGTACTTATGCTGTTACATGGTTATGTCATAAATGCTGTAAATTTGTGTGAGGTTTTTAAGGCAGATTATTTACAGTTATCATTGTATATATAAGAACAGTCACAGACATGTATAATGCACAGTGCTATTTCAGTATTGCATAGTGACTTGTAGTTCTCATGCCTACCTATGTTGAATGCACTTATTGTAAGTCGCTTTGGATAAAAGCGTCTGCTAAATGCCTGTAATGTAATGTAATGTAATGGTTTTATTTCCAGAGAAGTAATGAAAATATAAATAAAGCTTATTTTACTTTAATAATGAACAAATGTTGTGTTTAATAACCTGGATGAGATGATGAGATGAGATATATATTACCACCACTTTCCTCTGGAGGGAGTCATGTTATCAGAGGCTTGCACTGGCTCATGTGTCCAGACCAAATCATTTTGTCTGAAAAGGAATATTCTAGAGAACTCTGCACCTATGTTGTATGGCTTTGTAATTTGATCTGATGCTGCAATGAACACATCTAGATTTCTACATATCTCGATACATTAAATCGGCACCAACTAATCTCTCTGTAAAACAAGATTTTTGCTCATTATCATCAAACCAGTCGTGAGTAATAGTGCCTGACAGACCTACACTACCACCATGTTGCATATCAGACTCATCAAGAGGCCTTTTGCAGGCTGTTCTCCTCTCCCTACCTCGTGACAGAATGAATGATTGAAGTACAGCACAGAGAGGGTGAGGACTGGGACTGCGCCCCTAAGCCATACACAGCCAGGACAGCCTGTCAGGGTAGACAGATACGGTTTAACAGGTAGTAGCCAGCCAAGTCATATGGGCTCCTGCGCTGGATTGAAATGATTGCATTCTGGAAAAAAACTTGTTTTGTCTTGACCCAAGCATATTGGAGGCATTTTCACAGAGCAAACCTGGCAGTCTACCTTTCTTCAGAGGCAGATGGCATGCAAAGTTGGTTTCTCTAGCGTAGTTTCACATTTCAATTCATTAGACACAAGTGGCCAAGTAGTATAGATTAGCTTTGACAGTGTACCCAGTACACTATTTTAGAAGAGTGAAGATGCAATGATTTTATTTTTTAACTGATTTTGTTATTGTGACGGGGTAACTGTCATTCAGCCAGGACAGTGGCACTCCAGAGACATAATCAGAAATAGCAATCTAGCCAATATCATATCTTACATGAACGCCCATTTAGACTCACAGGACAGGCAGTTGTCAGCTGGCATTCAGGTGACAACTTATACATGTTTACAGATGAACAATACACTTGAAGAGTTTTAGTGATGGCAGTGATGAGTTAAATCATGAATGTTTTCCTCCATGTGAAAGTCACACACAGTCATAATGATAGGACAGGTTGATCATTTTCACACAACCGGCCTAGGCCTATATTATTTCCCAGTATCTTGCTGAGCTCAGCATTGTAGTAGACTGTGGTAGTAGAGGAATGGGGAACTAACTGATAGAGGCCTGTGTGTGGCAACACTGGCAATACTAGCCAGTGGGTCAAACAGGCCTACTGTCCAGTCTGGACAGAGGCCGAAGTCAAGCGCTAGTAGGGCTGCGACAGAGAAGACTGGCCCCTCCCCCTTCATTGAACCGCTGTAGATTCCCTCCATTCACCCCAGTGAAGTTTTGGAGTCGGGTAGGTACACTGACAGGAAAGTTTTTTCCGAACACAGGAAGTGACGAACGAAAACCTATGAGCCGAACGCACACAGCTCCGAAACAGCAGTGAGCAAGCTAGCGCCTCGGCTATCCCTGCAGAAAGTTGATGATGTTCGTGAGTGAAGATGACTGAAGCGGCTGAAACAAAGTTGCAAACAGTTACCTCTTGATGCCACTTGGGGCCGCTGAGGACTAAATTACATAGTTACATTGTGCAGGTTTAAGTTAAGAAAACCATTTAAGAACAAGTCTGAGGCCTTTCAAAAATCCCATTTATTTGTACTTTTGTTCTTATGAAGCAAAATTAGAAAAATATGAGAAAATACTTGAAATGAAATCTTTGAATGAATATCCACTCTTTTTTTCGGACTAAAGCTACAAAAGGTTTTGTGAATCCGGCCTCATACTTCCTCTTCTAAGCTGTGTATGCATGGAACGATTAAAACCAATTCATTTGCTAATTGGTACAGTGGTATATCAAGAACTAACATAGTAACACAGCACATACTGACACACATGGAACAGTGACAGCAGGATCAATACACCAAATGACTGTACATTTATTGTAATGGGCAATCAAAGTGAATCTGATGTTTATGAGCTTGATGATTCATATCCTGACCTCTTCACTTCTTTGTGTGGTGTGGATGAAGAGCTACCATTGCCTGTTGACATGTACCTCTGTTCTGGTAGCCATTCAGGCAGGCAGTCCCGTTCATGACGTGTGAGAGCTGCACAGGCTCGTCAGTGACAACTGAAAGAAGGAAATGAGGCATGAGGTGAGAAGAGAAGAACATCGCTCTTATCCTTTTACCTGAAATGGCTGCCCACGCAGCGGGTGAGGAGATTGTCTTGTGCCATACGCGCACTAAAGTGTGTGCGTTGACACACACACGCTAACACACGCATTTCATTGTATTTCTATTTTCTATGCTATTTCAACTTGAACTTGAGCACATACACACACACACACAAATGCAAATGTACACACATACACATTAAAAACAAGTCTCTGCAGTTATTTGTGAGGTTTCTCAAAAGTAATCACACCCTGTGCGGTGTTCTGAAGCCAGCTCTCCTCAAAATCTTCTCCTGTTTTTTGTGGCTACGGAAGCAAACAAGTCATTGCTAGTTTTGTGTTGTTAGTTTTGTGCGGGTGTTTGTGTTCCGTCTTTCCCACTCATGAATTCCTGCATCTTTACGGTTAAGAGTAGAGGATAAGTCTCCCTCATCTCTGGTCCTGGCACGGCTCCAAGTCCGGTGCCTGATGAAAAAGCAACAGCAAATTCCAGGCTTTATTAGCTTTAGGCTCAGAGACGTTTGTTGTATCATATTTGACATGTGAGGGGCTGATCACCAATCCTTGCTGCTCTCTCTCCTTCTCTCTGCCTCTCTCTCAGTATCTCTCTCTCTCTCCCTACAACAAGAAGGCCTTTTCTCTACTCTAAATGAGGTACGATGGGTTCATGATGGTTGCGTGCAGACATGGCCATACCCTCAATAATTATCTTGCTGGCTTTGCCTCCAGGTGTTCAGCAGACAGCTAATGACGAACTGTCTGAGGAGAGGCAGCGGGTGAGGCGGAGTGTTAGGCAGGGTAGGAGAGGTGCTGGAGCTCAGGGTGAGCCTGAAGAAAGGGAGACTGGCAGGAAGTGGAGCTTACACAGGGGACTGAAGCAATGACAGACAGTGTGATATCTCTTACTATACAACAAGCATACAAGCACTTGATCAGTCAGAAAGTCTGTCAGTCACTAAGACAGTCTTTCAAGCAGTTAGTCAGTCAATCACTCACTCACTCACTCACTCACTCACTCGGTCACTCAGGCTGACATCATGCACACACTCATGCTTGATTTACAGTACCACTCTGGCACACTCCCGTCTCCAGCATGCACCACTTATTTATAGTGTTGCGTCCTATGATTGCACCCAGGTGTGCAGAGCATGTACTGTCTTTGTTTTACTTAGCTTTTTCTTGGCTGTGACAAATCTGCCTTCTTCAGTATCAGACTGCAGAAATTTGGTGATTTCTCAACAAGGTTACATGTTTTGTAATCGCTACACAATGGGTCATAGAAGTGCCAGTGCCAGCAAACTTGCTCCTCTAAGCTTTCTTCAAATTGGTCCAGCTTGGATGAGTTATTTATTGCGCCAGAAGGGAGGTGCGGGAGTGTTTTCACCGGAAATTCTGCCTCACCACTCTGACAAGCCTATGAATGTATTTGCAGCTTCTGCACCCCCTGTAGTTAAATGTTTCTAGATGTGCATGGCGTATCTGCAGAGCCTCACAGCTGGGTCCCACCAAACGCAATTCATTTCGTATGGACTCGTGTCCGCCCAGGCAAGTTGACCGCTTGGTAATTGTGGAACCTAGAGCCAAAATTCAGTTAGTGCCCGGAGGAATGACAGTGAAAACAAACCAAATCTTGTGTGTGTTGTTTGGCGTCCAATCAAATTGGTGATTGTGCCACAAACTGCATGCTCATTTGCATAGTATTTAACTGATTTCTACTTTTTTTTCTTGGTTCACGTCACAAGCTGTCCCATCACCCCTTCATGCTCCTGCCCAATACAAATGGAGGTAAAATGGTGCCGTTGTAAGTTGCGTTTGGTGGAGCCTGACTGTGACCCTCTGCCTGCGCCACAGACACCCTTGCGGTACATCACTCTGTCTCCTCCTCTCCAGCCTGTATGCAATCAACCATACCTGAGTTACAACCCCCTCCTGAACCTGTAGGTCATGCAGGGACAACATGTAAACATGGTGGTAGGGGAAGACGGAGAGGAATGTGCAGGCGGTCTCGTCAGCTGATTGTTTTATTACATGAAAACATTTGCATTGTTGTGCTACCAAGCAGGCGATTTTAAAAGAGCAGAATCTGCAGGGAGCTGGAAAAGAGTGACACATTTCAAAACTGGTTCTTGGACAATATATTGGGCACAGTGCAATTTTCTATAGAATAACTACACAGCAATAGATTAATTGTAATGACAAAATATTTTGGTTTGGATATGGGAGATGTGATATCCTTCATTATCTCATGATAACCTTTACTACTACATGAACTGAAAAAACAGCCTTGTTTTTAGCTTGACTGCCAGGTATTTTTGACTTTTTCCAGTTGGTTTTGGAAGGGTTTCATCAGCCCAAACGTTGCAGAGTTTTCTATATAGGACCATGTGTTCCTTCAAGTTAAAACATGAAATCACTGAAATTGGAGTTACAACACCCAACAGCAACATTATACAGGACAGGAGAACACACAATAGTGCTTTGTGTGTATGAGTGAGAAAGTTTTTATCTGTATGTTTGTGCATGTGTATGTGTGTGTGTGTGTGTGTCTGTGTGACTGTGTGTATGCACGTCAACCTACGTGTTAATGTCTGAGTGTATCCGTGCATGCGTGTGGGTGTATATGTGCTCACACACAGGTAATGGTGAGGTCAGTGGTTATCTGGTCTTTCTCAGCTACACAGAGGAAGATTTCAGAAGCTGACAGCATCAGAAAGTTCTCTCTTTATTTAACCTAGGGACATGCTGCCTAGAAGAAAAACCTAAGAAAATTGCCTTTGTGTTTAGCCACCTTACAGGGTCCCATTCCACATTCAGTCATCAATAATGGCTGTGTAAATACCAAGTGTTGTGGATACAATTATGCCCAATCAATCAAAGCGTTCGCCATTTTCTTTCGGGCAGCTGACATCATGCTCTTGCCAACACGGAGAACAAAGAGAAAGAAGGGTGTAGTCGCTCTGTGCTTACACGAACAAATCGAACAGTTGCATACAAGACCATTTTCTTCCCCGTGCGTCTGTGTTTCTGTCTGTTGCACCTGGCTGTGGAATCTTGCCTGAAGGAGTTGGAGACCGAGGTCATCTTATTCTGAGGCTATTGGACTTTTATTAGAATTTATGTACGTTAACAGTTAGAGTCGTGCACATGTCTTCAGTAATCCTTGAATGCATACCAAGTGTGTTTATTATCCCCCCACCTCCCATGCACCACACACACACACACACACACATACACACACACACACTCTGGGACTCTGAACTGAAGACACACAGTAGGAAGAGAACAGCTGAAGAGGAAAAGGGAGAATGAGAGAATGGAGAAAGACAAACCCTCTTCAGCTGTTGAGACAAAGAAAGCTGAGAGGGACACAGGAGAGAAGGTTCTGGAGAGATTCAGTCAGCCAGGCCAGCATATGGGGAGACGGGACCACCTCTGGGCATAGTTGTTTCCGCTTTCTTTATCAGATTGCAGATAGTGGGGCAGCGGATACTCATTCTTCCTCTGCTTTGGCTGAACACCGTCACCACTTAACTAATTGTGTTGTGAAAGATGTTCTGAGGTTGATGATGTGGCTTTGGTTTCCAAAAGTTTCCAAAGTAAGGACACAGGTTTTCTCTGAGAGAGCTTTGTTGTGCTCAGGTTCAGGGCTTCGTTTAGAACGTGGGTGGGCAATCATGTGCCATGGAGGGCCGAGACTATGCAGGTTTTCATTCCAACCAAAGAATACAGCAGGCGATTTCACTGATTAGTCCCTCCTCTCTGGTTGAAGGTGTAGTCTTTTGGTTGGAATGAAAACCTGCAGACTCGCGGCCCTCCATGGCACATGATTGCCCACCTCTGGTTTAGTACATGCTTTGTCTTTATTGATTGATTGATTTGCTTGCTCATCTTCACAGAACGGTCAGAGGTCAGCTACAGAACAGTGTCCCTGGAAGTTGAAAGATTCAGTGCCTTGCTCAAGCACACTCCTTCCACTACTTGCTGTAACAGGGGCTTGAACCCAGGCCGTCTGGCTGAAGGACGGTCGCCCTACTCACTAGGATCACAAATGAAAAAGTGATTAAATTATAACCACGTATTTAATGAAATTATATTTTATATCCATGTTTTCATATCTTGAATGATGACAGAAATTTGTTTTAGGTGTTTAATTCATGTAACCCACGGTTTTTGGCATCCAAATTAATATCATAAAGTTGGCTTGGTTTTGGTCATATGGTCCATACCTTTTAAGAATGAATGGCCCCCGATCTCTGTATACCTGTCTAAATAGCACACAGTAATAAGTGAATGTCTTGTACGTGATATATCATTCTTTAAAAAATGATAATGCGTTCATAGAAAACAACAGAACACACTGTAAATTTGGCCTGACGCAATGAAATGCTTCTTTAAAAAATGATTGCTCTACTCACCATTTACTGGGTCCTTTAAAACCTCCAACCATACATATGAAATCAATAATACATATTCTTAGTCACAGTCAGCCCAACTTTATTTTCTACATGAACTTTGTATTTCAAAGAGCTGTCACTGTTCTCCCTCTCTCATCTGTGAGATTGTTGTTGAGTGGGTTTGGTTGCGCGGTCGTGACCTCGGTTTGGAGGTCCTGCGCGGCAGCAGTAGCCCCTGCCCTGGCCTTGGTTTTTCACATAACTTACCATTTATATGGCCGGAGGGACGGAAGGGACTGAGGCTTTGTAGAACAGATGTTCCTGTTCAGCCGTAAACCCAATTACCAAGCCCAGCACACATATGGGCCAGAACCACATGGACCCTGATTGAATGGCGGAGGGGGCAGCAAAAGCAGATCAGGCCCAATAAAGCAGCCACATCATGAAATCTGGTCAGTCTTTGAGGCCTGAAGATGAAAGGGACATTGACATCGCTATGGAGACTAAAATGAGAGACGTGGTCAGAACTAGAGGCTTTGGTCTGGGTAACCCGTTTATGGCTGTGTAATTGTGTGTGTGTGTGTGTTTGTGTGCGTTTTGATGAAGATTGGATGTGTATTGTCATATTTATGATTTCAGTGTATGCGGCAGGCAGCCCAGCCAAGTGGGTGTAACAAGTGTAACTCTAGAAGAGAGTTGAACCTGTGACCTTCTGCAGTTAGCTGGAAATCCTCCACTATGACACTGACAATAACCTGTTATCAAACCAGCAGCCCACTGATAACCAAACTCATCCTTTCATCCATCTTTCATTTTAATGTATCTTTATTTCTATCCTTTGTTACTCTAAACCTTTTTAATTACTTTTCTTATTCTTTGTTCTCTAATCTTCACCCCTGTTCTTTACTGCTTGCAATGACCCAGTTTCCCCTTGGGCAGCAATACTTTTATCTTATGTTAGCGTATAAAAAGAACATGCTAGATTTCTTTCTCAGGCACATTTCAACTTTATTCCATTCAATTGTGGTTAGATTTGTAAATACATTACATGAAACTGGTTGCACCTGTAACATCAAAAGAAATTCATGCTTCAAAATGGTTGAAATGAATGAGCAAACTTTTGACATTTTGAATAATGCACTTCAAGCACCAATGTTTTCTATATACAGTTCGATGAATTGCTTACACAAATCATTTGATAGCTTTGTCACTGGCACTACACGGCCCGAAGACAAGATCCCACCGCTGACATGATGAAAAACCTCCTCAAGTTTAGAATGGAACATCTATCCACAGAAATTCTAACTCCAACAGAAATGTAATTTTATGGCGCCAACCACAATCAATGGTTTTGCTGGATAAGAGCAGATTCATCGTGCTCGTTAATGAGCTTCTATTTTCCTATGGGTATAAAGTCTTCAAGATGAAGTGCTTTCCTTTGGTCGGCGTGAGTTATCTCTTAAGTAGAGAGAGAGAAAGGAGATGAAGCAGCATTGCACACATTCCCAATCACTGATAATGGGGGCTGCTGGGGTGACATCAATTACACAGGCATAGCAGGCATTTCACTGGGATTACCTCACAATGAACTCCAGTCTCTCTCTGAGTCTGGCCTTTGACAGCTCAGAGAGAAAGAAAAAGAGAGCGAGTTGGAGAGAGACGTAGACAGAGGGAGAGAGACGTGTTCGCAGCCTTGTCGAGAGAGGAATGTGATGCTGAAATAAACATGAAGGCTGAACAAGAATGACTGCATCAATATGTAACAATATTCACACAATGGCTCAGCACGCCAGGGCCTACCTATCAACCAAAAATGGTAAATCTGCTTATGAAACATTCATATTTGGCTAAAAAAGGGGACAGTCATCTAACTCTGGCTGCCTTGGATACACTTCAGGGTTCAGTGCAGTCGCCTGACAGGTTGGAATACTTGGGTTTGATTTCATCAGGGCCAATGAATGGAGCCAAAAGCCCCAAGGGGCTCATTGGGGGTGTGGTTAATTGAACAACAGGGCATAGCATTTGAAACACTGGAACTGGGCTGGGCTGTATGGGCTCCACTCCTGTTCCTGCTGAACTGAGCCAGTTTTCAGGTAAAACACTGATACCAGTTCAGTAGGCACGGGAGGGTATAGCCCGAACATCACTTCCTTTGACATGGGAGGGTGCAGCCTCATTTCTTTTCTTTAAAACCTATGTACAGACATTCACACACATGAACAAGAGAGTCTCAGTGTGACATATACAGTATAAATACAGTGACAAAAGAATAACAGCAAACAAGCAAATCATCTCTAAGTGTGAGAGTAAGGTACACCCAGGTTTTCTTTCCACCATATAAGTCCACGCTTTTGTCTGGTTCCAAAGTACTGACACACTGGTGCTGAGCAAACTCAATTGGACAAGAACTGGGCAAGCCCTGACGGGTCTGACATTTAGCACCACATTCCTAAAATCCCAATAGACCCTTTGGCACATTCAGGTCCACATCAGACCTGGGTCAAATTATATCTTACTGAAAATCCTTTCAAATATTTTGGTATGCATGATGGTTCTTGCCAGGTGTACAGGTAAGATTTGACCCAAGACCCAAAGTAAAACCCAGCTCAGTTGTTGTTACAGGCAAACACAAGCAAAACACTCAAATTATTTTGAAGGTTTTCATGTACTGTGTCTGACCCATGCTGCATGATCCCAACCTGTAGAGTTTGGTCCACAAAACCCACACAGCTCCTGCATGGAACCATAATTCTTAGTCATTAACTCTCCCACGTTTGTCCTGATTCTCTTCCAGTCTTCCTCTTTTCCCACCTCCCAATCTCTCTCTCTCCCGCCTCTCCCTCGCCCTCAACCTAATCTCTCGTCACTCCTCTCCTTCCCTCCTCCCTCCTCCTTTCTTCATATCCAAGATCATCAAGTTCTTTCCATTCACCAGAACAAATCCCCTCCGTCGAATCAACTATTTCACCTCAGGCACTGAACTTAGCCACTGTGAACAACACATAGCAGGGATCAATGCTCAGCAATTAGCTAAGCTCTGTGCCTTTAGCAAGTGGCTGGCTGGCTTCGGAGGGAACGGAGACTCACTCAGACCTTTATGTAACTACTCAGTGGTAACGTTGGTGGTTTGAAAACATGCAATGCTCAGGACGCCAAAGTTCGCTTTGCCTTTGATGGGGCTCATTTCATATTGTATTTCAGTATTTCATTGTGCTGCCAATGAGGGATCCTTGCCTAGATTTCAAACAGCAAAATAGTCTCCTTGGTTATAGCTCTCTAGGTCACTGGACATTCCAAGTAGCGAAACGTGATCTGTCTCCAAAAATTTGATACATTATTTAATATTGGACCATTATCAAATCCATTTACATTCACTTCCTGGCTGATTTGAAAGGGGAGAATAGTTTGGACAGTTTGAATTTCAGGCAGCTGCACATTTAACTGCATTGAAACATTGCATTAAAACACTTTGAAGGGAGACACATGTTTTTGTGGTTTTCCTTGTGAGAAACTAATTCCACAAGGTAGTCTCTTGAAGTCTTGTGTGAGAGCTGAACCGAGCAACCATCTGAACTTATGAATCTTAAGGATATTTCTCCAATATTTATTCCTCTGTCTCCATAGCAACATCCAGCGTCTTATATCAATTGACACACAGAACACAAAAGCATCCCACAATGGGAACATACCAATGTGGCTGGGTCACCTGGTGAGCTGTGAAGGAGTGGAAATCCCTGGCAATGTGATTTTTGTTTTTCTTTGTGCATCAAATCACGGTGCCAGGAACCCTCCCCACCACAGCTAGGATGGGTCTGGATCTGCTCTGCCCTCTGCCCGCCAAACCCACCTTCTCCATCCTCCTCCTGGACTCCAGATGCCTCCCTCTGCAGCTGTGGAGCACCTGTGACCTGAGAGAGAGCGAGAGAGGAGGGGGGGGGGCTTGCATTACTCCTCACATATTGTAACAGAATAACAGTATCATATGCTCATTTAATAGACGTACATCTCTGAGGAATCAAACCCTTACTCTGAGACCTGAATGCTCAAAGCCTTGAATTGATTTGATCAACTACGATGCACTTCAAACCACTCATGTAACCCTGGAATGTAAGATAATACAACTAACCTCTGTACCAAATGTTATTAAGTTTATGTGGACATGAGGAATGTCTATGCAGACTTTTCTGTTGCCTGGATTTTGCATCAGCAGGATGCAGCAGATGTGGAGCCTGGTTGGAATATGCATACCCAGCTACCTGGCCAGCCCTGTTTGGTTGGACTTGGAGACAAAAACAAAACATTGGTTTTGTTTGGAATGGCTGAGGCCATGCAAACTGTCTGGCACTCCTGAACATCAATACTCACAATATGTATGTATATATATACAACATGCCAGCCTAGGAGAACTGGATATCAGGCATGCGGCCCAACAGGCACCATGCCCATAAAGGATATCTGTCTCTATCTTTTGCAAATAATCAAAGTTGAATATGATAAATGAATGTGGTTCGGTTCTGTCTCCGTCTCCCATTAAATACCGAGTGGAATGTTTGATTTCTGTTCACATTGTACTTCGCTGCAAAACCCTTGCAGTTGGTGGGTGGGTCCGCGAGGGGAGACATACAAAAACAAACTCCAACTCCTTTTACAACTTCCTTCTTGCTAAATTACAATGTCACTGTGTATTATTATCTTTTGTTGTTGTTGTTTATGCTGTTTTGCAAGAAAAATTCCAGGGCCACCCTGGTGGGAAGGGGATAATGACAGGATTGTTGAGTGGTGAGGAGGAGGTTAGGGCTGAGTCTCAACAGTCTCTCATTGATCGCCTTGCATACATTCTCAATGCCTCCTCGCCCCTAATCTGTCAAAACCAATGGAGGACCAAATCTGAAGTTCCTTCCATCAGATCTTGTGCTCCAATTAAGAAGTTGAGGATAGAGTGTCCAAAGAGTAAAGAGATTCACTCATAATCAAGGCTGCAGCAGTTAAACCAGCCTCAGTGTATCAGTGTATCAACCTCCATTTTGACATCTTGATAATTACACATCATTTTCGAGAGGACTGTCTTTCTCTGTTACAGATGTACACTTAATGGCCCATAAAGGCATTACAAAGTCCGCTGACAAGATCCTGATGGCATCTATACATCGTTTTGACACAGGAACTTCCACAGTCCTGAATGATTGCTAGCCTTCACTTTGCGTGGTGTTTATGTGCAGAACCACAGCACATGATGTACAACCTGCAGAATCTTTTCCAGACAGAGAAATATGTCTGTCCTGTCAAGCAGTGTTAACACTCTGTCGGCCCCTCCCTACCCTGGAATCATGAATAAAAATGTTTGTCTAGGTTTGAGATTGTGGAACTCAAAGTCGTGTTTCACTGAATGGCTGTAGGGGAGTGGAATGAAGGATTGCACGTGTGTGTCCCCGTGTGTGTGTGTGCGCATTGTTCGTTTGCATGCGGAAGCCTGTGTGTCAGCGTGTTTGTGTTTCGCGTTTGTGTGTGTGTGTGTATGTGAAAGAAAGAAAGAGAAAGAAAGAAAGTGTGAGAATGATTGGTTGAATTCAGATTGAATCAAAGGGAGCGGTCTTGCCCTCTATACATTTGAGTCAGTGTTTGCTTCCAGGCATGATATAGGAACCGTTTCATTTGTGATATCCTTTTCCACTCTTCGTCAGCAGTTTCAACTGAACGGTGTGATAATTTAACGTATTCTTGGCATGTGGGCTGAAAGGCAGGATGGCATATAGTTAGGATGTGGTAGTCTGGCAAAACTAAACTTTAGCCCACATCCAAGCAATGATGGGAAAACAAAATCTACAAAAACAAGATTGGTTTAATAGCAGAAATGTGCAGTGTATTAATAATTCACATTGTAGAATAAAATCATATACACAATAGGTGATTTCATCAATGACCTTTACAGTATCAAGAGTGCATATGTTTTAAGTATGGGTGTCCTTAGGGGGAATTGAACTCTGACGGTACTAACACCAGGTATTACCAAGTGTTAACCATAAAGCATTATACAAATACATGGTGAAAATACATTGGTGGTTAAGTGTTCAGTTTTAAAAGTGATTTCCGTCCATCCATAGAAACTAAACACAATGCTCAGTCTTATTTGTTTGTGGCTTGTGAAAGCATGAGGTCAGATCACCAGTTTGTGTGAAGCCAAATGAACATTATTCACAACCTGATGGAGCTCATTATTGCGCGTGAGCCTGGAGGTGTGAACCCGTCACTACATTTAGAAAACGCAAGCTTTGCACTCTCAACTGAGCAAGATGACCTCATTCACAGCCTGGAGGAATTGCTTGTTGGGCAGAAGGCCGAAGGTGAGAACAAGGAAAGTCAGAGGGAAATAACACTGGGCTCCAATGGCAGGCAGTATCTAAAAAAGGAGAGAAGGCAGCGACCAATACAATGTCACAAACATTATTGAAATATTTACGTAATATAAAAGGGCACAAACCCACAAAACCGTAATGTTCCCTATATTGCAGAGATTGCCTCTTCCTTCCCTATCTTCAAATGTGACGACAGTTAAATATCTCATGAGGTCTTACTCTTCCCAGTCAGTAGTGTGCAAGAGTTGCTGTCATATACTGTATGTGGTAGTGATAATGACTGCAGGTGTAAGTTTCACATCTGAACTTAGCTATGCTCTGCTGACGTCATTCTGCATCTCACACACCAGTGCCACAGTGATTTATCAGCTTGCTTTTACAAAACACAAGAAAAGTTGCAGAGAGACATAGAAAAAGGAGGGAATGATGTATGTGTGAGAGAGAGGGCAATATCCAGTCTAATTGGAGACCTAGTCTACAGTTTCCTGCACATAAAAGCCTTGCTTTATGGATGCCATATTATCCTGCTGCTCCTGTCTGTTTGGTGTGCAAAGCAGATGCCTTACAGAGTTAAAAGCTCTTCTGAAATGTAAAGCATTCTTAGTTTTTCTTGAGACAATAAGCAGAGAGGGTTTCGAAGCAGATTCTAACTGTGCTGCAAAGTCCCAGGCAGTCCCAGGCAGCTGATATTATCTCAACTTACTGTGATGTTACACTTTGACCAAGACAACACTGGTCTCCTGTGCTATTGTACTCTGGCACCCCAGAGATATTATATAGCCCCCTTTATCTGGGACACAGGCTGTGCTAGAATAGGTGAGATCAGAGATATAACAGAGACCCATGTGTCAACCAAATGACAGCTCACACCAGGGCCGGAGTGGGACTCTTTTTCAGCCTGGGAGTTTCATGCCTCAGACCAGCCCACTTTGCTGCTTAGAGACTACAATAGACAACAAAGTGTCTCACACTTAGGTGGCGTTGCAACATACCATTTAACAAAGCACTTATTCTTATTGTATACGTTATATGCCATAACGCCACACAATTCCTTGACACTAAAATTGAATTGTGGTTTGTAGGCAACGTTATATTTTGTTTTGCACGGCTGACATCTTGGCACTGTAGCCTAAACTAGCATACCTGTCTCATAGTCACCATCAACTTCTGGCGCTTGTTCTGTGACGTTACCTTCACTCTCAAGCCGCAAGCTTGTTTTAAACATAAACAAGCTGCTGAGTTTGGCACATTTGGCCGCGTCAGCTTGTAAAGCTTTTTTTTTTATTCTGGCCTTTTCAGCTCCCCCTTTTCCCCATCTTCTACCTCCTGGGCTTCTGCAA
>OOFE01045467.1:0-17352 GCA_900323365.1 Monocentris japonica | reverse complement strand
GTTTTTCAGGGGTTGGGCTTGGCCCCTTAGTTCCAGTGAAAGGAACTTTTAATGCTTCAGCATACCAAGACATTTTGGACAATTTCATGCTCCCAACTTTGTGGGAACAGTTTGGGGATGGCCCCTTCCTGTTCCAACATGACTGCACACCAGTGCACAAAGCAAGGTCCATAAAGACATGGATGAGCGAGTTTGGTGTGGAGGAACTTGACTGGCCTGCACAGAGTCCTGACCTCAACCTGATAGAACACCTTTGGGATGAATTAGAGCGGAGACTGAGAGCCAGGCCTTCTCGTCCAACGTCAGTGCCTGACCTCACAAATGCGCTTCTGGAAGAATGGTCAAAAATTCCCATAAACACACTCCTAAACCTTGTGGAAAGCCTTCCCAGAAGAGTTGAGGCTGTTATAGCTGCAAAGGGTGGGCCAACTCCATATTAAACCCTACAGATTAAGAATGGGATGTCATTAAAGTTCATGTGTGTGTAAAGGCAGACGTCCCAATACTTTTGGCAATATAGTCTATCTTGGTATCTGTAGCTGTTCCCTTTTCTCTCTGTCTTGACCAGAGCCCCCGTCCTTGCTGAAGAGAAACAGCCCACTGTCTTGATGCGGAGTGGCCATACTACCATACAGTCCTGCAAGTTCTAAGGTTGCTTTTGCCCTCTTAATAGGTTTTGCCCTCTTCAAACTTAGTTTTGAATTTGTTGAGAACACAGGTTCATTAAAACAAGCACTCTTGACATGTGCGAACCAAAGAGAAAGAGGCCAGCAACTAATTTGGGCCTCAACTCCAACAATTTATTATGACATTTAATGAAACGTAGCCAATTTAAAAATACAAACAAATAGATCATTTTTTCAAGCAAAAAAAAAAAAAAGCATTAAGAGCGTGGATTCTTTCCCTAAAATGAGGTATACAGGATGATACAAATTTATATCCTTTTACCCATGTTTGTACCCTTGTCCTCATTGTATGGCAAAAGTAAATCTGTTCAGAGTAAGAGCCACAAATACAGACAAGCAACCTGATTTAACTTCACATCTGCTCATCAAAAAGCTATGCGCAACCTGCATGAATGGTTTTCTATCGTGTGTAGTCAAGATAAAAGTTAAAATGTTTTTAAAGTTACGTGTTACAAATTTTTTAGGCCTCAAATGATTCGGATGTTATTCCTTAAAAGATACGTAGGAGCAGTAAAGAAGGAGGGGTCAGCAAGTACCATGCAGCACGATATTTGTAGTGTTCATGTGGAAGGATCCCTTTACACTGGGCTAGTCAGGGAGCCCAATGCAGAAAGTCACAGTGAGAATGGAAAGTCACACTAATGAATACCAGCTACCTAGCTTGCCGATGACGGTTGTCTGTCTGTCTGATTGCTCAACAGCTAGCATGAATTCACTGCGGTACTGTCCCATATGAAAAGATCAGCATCCACATATGATATACTCCATATGACCAGACCACACTTTCCTCCTGGTTTCTTCCTTTCTTCCCCTTCCATCATTCTACCTCGAGGAACACAAGTCTTCTGGCCACGTCCTCCTCGCCATATTTCTCCTGGAGCTGCTGGCGTACCACGGGGTCAGCGGACAGCAGGAGACCGTCGTCGTGGCGATTCCAGAACAGCCCCGGAATGGAGGAGGGAGTCAGGAGGAGACGCAGTGCGGCGGAGAAGTCTCCGCTGGCCTTCAAAAGGGCCTTGGTTACACTCGCCAAGTCCTGGAAAAGGGACGGTTAGGAGAGATTAGATTTGAAACAGACACATAGTGAGAGGGATGAATTCTTGCGTGTCTGAACACCTGTGTCTCACAAAGTAGTAAGTCAACCACGTTAAAGTCATGAGCAATCATCAGGAAAAACATGAAATGAAGCCCTGTGTGTGCTGCTGGTCTCTTGCTGTGGTTAATAAATAACATGAAGTGTAAATTGCACTGCGATAACGAGAGAGCATGTATTGTACGACACTCGCCTGGTTTGTCTGCTTCATCAGCCCTCTGATTCGCTGCTTGTCCTCTTCCAACTGCACCTGAGTCAGTGAAATTGCAGCGTCTTTGTTCGTTACTAGCTGGGAGACGGAGGGAGCAGCTGTATTTTTATCAATGACTGACTGAGACTCTTCTTCCTGAGATTCATTCTCAAATATGAAAAGGTGGGCCTTGGAGGTGGAAGGAATCTGCTGATCGGCTGCAGGCAAAGGACAGGCTGCCTCCGGTCGGTGATTACTCTCCTGGAGGCTAGGTCCAGGTCCAGGTCCAGGGCTCGATTCAAGGCCAGGTCCAGGATGTGGGGCAGCAGTAGCTGAAGTGGGGAGGGGGGTTTCTGTCGGTCTAGCTTCTATTGCCTCCATTTCAGCCGGCTTCTGGAGATCTGTATTTTCATCTTGATCAGACTAGAAGATAAAAACATAACAGTCTAAATCCTTATAGGAGAACTCCTACTCCCCCCCCCCAGTGAAATTAAAATGGCTCTTTGACCTTGCCTTGTTTGATGATGAACTTTGACTTGCACAATTTCCAAGAGAACATAAATATAGTTTGTTTCAAGTGACAAAGCAAACGGACCAAAGGATAATAGCCAAGGAATCACACATTTAATGACGCTGGTAGAACTTCGTCCCAGACTTCCATGAAAGTCTTAAAATGTCCATCACTTATGATGAGTGAATGGGAGACTTATCATAAGAGCTAGCTTTAGCGGATATCTATAGGGGTACTGCCGGAGAACCTCACTGTGCAGGCCAGTAGTACGGTTACTCTCAGGGCAAACAATCATCTGAATATCACAGAAAAAACAAGGACATTCTTTAAGAGTTCAAGTTTTTGTTTGAAGATGACAGTCGTTTGGAAGAGTGCTTTCTTTATTGAACGTTGCTAGATGTGTATATAATGTATTGGATTCAATTCAATAAATTCCAATTTATTAATTTTCATCAGGCAGTTGTGCTACAAAGATGGCAGGGAAAAGTATTTGATACACTTTCATGACACACTTCATTTCATTGAAGTGTATGTAGAGAGAAGTACTGTATCATGTACTGGTTTCAAAAATAATGGATTTGTTATAGGACACTGATAATCTCACCTCACTTTGATCTTCAAACTCTTTTGTTGCCATCTCCAGGATCCCCAACTTTCTCTTTTCTTTTTTCTTCCCTCCTTTTGCTGCCTCTTTCTGGTTAATTGTATTAGCTTCCTCACCTGAGAAACACACACAACAGACTGTTTAAGGAGAGGAGAGAAGATCCTGAGCGTTGAGTTCATTTGTAGCATCAAAGCAGGCTAATGTTACTGATAGTAGAAGTAGTAGAAGTGATAAACCTGCTTGCTCCTTCTTTGAGGGTGTAGCTTGTCCCTTCTCCTCGTTCTCTGCCACTGTTGCCCCACTGTCCCTTCTGGCTCTCTTGGGAGTGCGCTGGTCTACCGATGCGGCTTTTTGAACAACAGGCTCGTCTGTTGGTCTCATTTTCTTTGGGGGCTGAGGTGATGATGCAGCTTTCTGAGGAGTACGAAGGGATGATGATCTGAGCTTTATTCCAGGTGGTGATGGTGGTGGCTCCTCGGGCTCAAGCTGCCTTCGTGTGGATCGACGCTGAGGTTGGACCGGCGTAGGGGACGCCATCTGCTTTTTCTTCTGCTTTTTCTGAGAAGGAGGAGTGTCTGGCAGAGTTTCAGGCTGAGCTGGTGGAGAGTCCTCCGGCATCACCTCTGGGTCTGAGGAGCTGGTCGTTGGTGGCTCTTCAGGTTCTGGTTGTGTCGTCTCATCCGGTATGGGTTGGGCATCTGTCTGTGGGTGCAAACAAGGCGCCTCTTGTTGGGGGGAACTGGATGTTTGAGCTTCTACAGGTTCTGGTTGTGTGCTCTCAGCCGGTATGGGTTGGGCATCCGTCTGTGGAGACAGCTGTTCTGTTTAGTTCAGTCCAGTTGACTTTTATCAAACCATATACTACGTAAGCTATGCTTCAACTTCAACTATGGTGCTTGATATAAGCACTGTGGCACCTACCTGTGTTAGGTCCGTCACTGCTGTATCAGCTGAAGATGATATCTGAGGAGGAAGGTCGTCTTCCTCCTCGTCACAGGAGGGTTTTTCAACGTGTGTCTCCTGATTTTCTTCAACCTGTGGGTAGACAACCCAGAGGCGTCAAACCGTTTATCTATCGACGATGTGACTTTGAGCAGTCTATTCCAAAGCTGATGACGTGAACGGAAACGGTGCAATTGAACCACCGAGATGATCTACGGCACCTGACAGGGTCCATAAAGTTGGGCTGGGCGATATATCGAGCTCTCCGATATGATAGATATAATTTTACTGAACGATATGAAAAGTCATATCCAGATATTCGTCTTTTTACAGTGTTTCAACGTTATTTTTATTTTTCATTCCCTATAGTTCCCTGTGCACTGCCACCACCTACTGGCATTCTCCGGGGCAGGCTTTGGTAAACAAAAATGGCTGAGAGCAGATTTAGTAGAGGTAATTTAGTTCCAAAAAGGAGTCATATCATCTCCGCTATTTGGAAATAGTTCGGATTTAAGCGGTAAGACAGAGATGTTGTTCTGCACATTTTTAAAGACTGTGCCTTTTATTTTAGTTTTTTCTTTGTACTTAAAAAGCTTTTTTATGTTGTTATTATTTATTTGTGCTGCAACCGGGGCCATGACAGACAGAGACAAGGCAGGAGCTGAGAGTTAACGGGCCAACAGGCCACTTTATTTGCACCAGCGACATAAAGGGCCCGGTCTTGACGGCTGCTTTTCAGCTCCGTCTCTCCCGGCCGGCGCACCTCCCCTCTGTCCCGGCAGGTCAGCCGCAGAGCACCAAAGCTGCCAGTCCGCCAGGCTTCTAGGACGCTTTTCAGCTCCAACCCCGACTGGCCAGCTCTTGCAGGTCTGCCCCCGGCTGCATCCCCCCGGAACATGGTCGGTCGCCGCTGCTGGTCTTGCTTTCTCTCTGCTCCACGTCTGACTCAAGCACTCAATCAGGCTCTCACTCTGACTCAGACGCACTCCCGTTCACACATGCACACACAGGCCAACTTGCCAAATTCAGTTACATCTCTCTCTCTCTAGACAGATGACTCTGGGAGTAGAGGGTCATTTTGAAAGCAAACCTGTGCTATCAGTTATAAAATAAACTGTCAAAGCAGAGGTAGATGTTTGTGAAGGTGGTTACATAAAGAGCTGAGAAACAATCTCTAAAAAACTTAAAATGATTTCCATTTCTGTCATTTCTTTTTTAAATGATTACGCAAGAGATGTTTCAGTAGATGGATTATATGTGAAACACCATCTATAAGGCTTGAAAGAAAACGTTAACTGACTTTGTCTGTATGATGCTTGAGTTTGTTTACAAGTGTATTTATGCAGTACACAACTGCAGTGCACCCTTGAATGAAAACAGGTATCGGTGACAATGCCCTTTGACTCCGGTTCAATTTCAACCGTGATTCTGGTCTCCTGTGATTCTGGTCTCCTATGATTCTGGTCTCCTATGATTCTGGTCACCTGAGACCAGAATCATGTTATACAAAAGAGGACATCTTTTGTATAACGTTTTCAATAATTGTACATAGCTGACAACACCTACTTCCGACTAACTACCTTGGCCTCTCCCTCCGTCTTCTCCTCCTCTTCTACTTCCAGTTGTCTGCGAGCCAGTTGCATCTTATAACGGCATTTCATCGACTGCCAGCTGTGATTGGTCACATTCTTTTTCGCCATTTCTTGCCACAACCGGTTCCCCCCGACCTCGGTCTTGTGTTTGCTGACGTACCTCAGTATGGCAGCATCCTCCTCTGGGCTGTAGGCTATCCTGCCTATTTGTTAGAAAAGAATAATAAGTATAGACATCGGTGTCTTACGACAAATAAGAGTCCTACAAAATTTCAGAATAAATGCAGTTCACACCCTGTCATGACACAAGGGATTAACAGCTTATTTGAAACTACTTCGCTTTACTACTAATTACTACTTTTTTAAATTTGCTGCCCGAGTCTGTGCATGTTAGTATTGGAGCTGTGGCAAAATAAATGTAGACAAATTACACCGTGTTCCTCACAAAGTGCAACGTTGGGATCTTATGTCACAGGTTACCTCCTGGGCTGCCAGTAAAGCTCTGCTTGCTGATGTTCTGTCTGGTCGAGCGTCTCTGAACGCTTTCAGGACTAATCCTGTAGTCCTCCACGTCCAGCTGCAGATTCTTCTCGATGCAGTCCTGAATGTATTTGGTGGACACGTACCTGGGCAAAGAGCAGATGGTAACCCTAATTACAGCTGTGGAAATTTGTAATTAGACAGTAAGAAAATAGCCTATGGTAAATCATGTGTTGTTATATAGTAACTACTATTACTAACAAATGGAACTATTCCACTGAATCAGAATCAGCTTTATTTGCCAAGTATGTGTACACATACAAGGAATTTGACTCCGGTTTTTCCATTGCTCTCATGTACTTACATAGAATAGACATACAGCAAAAACAAGGACAACAAAGCTGAACAAGCTAGACATAAGTATAAACATTTAACTGCTATGTACAGATGTAAAATATATATAAAAAAATATGAAAATTGTGAACAAGACAATCGTGCAAAGATGCTGAAATAAATATGGGATGATTCTGTACAGGTTACTTTATATACACGAGGTAGATGGATATGACCAGATATGAATGTATAGAGTATCTACAGTATATACAGCGTGCTAAGATTGTATTGACAATGATGATATGTTAAAAAACTGTTACTGTTACAGTTTTACTGTTGGTGTTACAGGGTTATTACACAGGGATTGTTTCTGACACTGTATGGTATACATGGTTTGGGTTATTTGAGTTAGTGCTACAACCTCTATGCTGTACTGATCCCCAGCTCCAGCCCTTTCTATGTGGAGTTTGCATATTTTCTGAAGAAAGTGATACAACCAATCAAGAAAAGAGACACTTCTGAGAAAGACAGTGGGTGCTGTGGGCTGTGGGTGTAGATCACACAGCAATTCACAGTAATTCACACTTTTCAGCTAAAATGGTCTAAAAAGGTAGATTTGTTTCCAAATCTTTTTCCATTGTAAAAATGAACTGTCAGAAACAGCCCACTCCATATACCATGTAACTACACCATTTGCCCTACTGCACAAGTGCTACATGGCCAAGATAAACCCAACAAGCCTTATATGGGACAACATTAAGTCTTCGTAGATTACTATTTGTAAGTTTGGTCCCCCATTACTGAATAAGCCACTTTTTTCCCCAACACAAACACTTGCTAATACTATCCCAAACCCACCACATCCCCAGCACCTACCAGTGAGCAGTACTTTCTGGAAAAGACCCAACTTCCTCAGGGTCAGCTAGCAGGATTGCCCCTGGCTGCTGGGCCTTGCACACCATGCCTCCCCCAGCCTTGATGCGGGGCAGGAGCTGAACTTTGGCAGGACCCGGACGCAGGAAAAAACGCATGGGTTCCCCGTCCACGGTCATGAAGAGAACCGGGGAAATAAGGGATTCGCCCCCATCCTCCTCCTTTTTGGATGGCATGGTCGGGATCTCTCACCTGGAAGAGGGGGCATAATTATAGATAGCATTTATTACAACAATATCAAAGATGGTGTTTTGTACCGTGATTATGGGCATGACCCTTATGGGTACCATGGGCAGCACTTAAGTACCTATAATAACAGTGAAGAACACCCTTGCAGGCATTATTGCTATATTATACAAGATGTTTTAACCATCTTATACTGTATCTCTAGTTCTAATGGGAAGTGCTGTTTCTGTGTGCACACCTGCCCTGATCTGTAGGGTTTAGACAAAATATTGCGTAGCCCGAAGGTTGAGTGGTAACAACCACTGCATTGAGGCAACTAAAAAAAAAAAGTTATTGGTCATTGTATTTGTTTTCTAGGGATTACACCAGACCCCTTCGAAAGCTGATAAGCAAAAACAAATTATGTCACCATGAGAGCAGCTTGCAGACTGATATTGACATTTATACAAGTTGCACAGCAAATGAGGCAGCAAGAAACATTTGCCATTATGACAGGCATTATGAAAGCGACAGAGCTTGAAGAACAGGCATTCCGATTCAAATCAGTGTTAGTGGATGGTATACTGACTTCAAGCATGTTTTTAATACTCTCGTTGCAACAGCAACGCTGCTAACTTGTATTAGATGTCCGTTGGAAGCAGTGGCTAACGCGGGTTAGCATGTTAGCTTTAACTTAGAAAATGATATATCCAGAAGAAAGTGTCTAGTTGTAGAGAGAAAAGAGCCGTTTAGATAGATAGATTGGTCATTAAACTCAAAACTTGCCCGTTAATTTGTAGTCATGTTTTCCCGCGACAAACACTAAAACAAAACTTCCGGCTTCCCAATGTGGCACTGCGCATGTCTGGCTCTCTTTCTTCTTCGGCGTGTTTTCGACACGACGCATTATCGCCACCTGGCGTTGGTTTACGACACTGACTTCTTTTTTTTCAGTCATCAACTCCATATTGTGGCAGATTATAGTTTGCCTATTTCAAACTCGCAAACACTTTAAAGACAAATACAAATACCAAGTGACATTTAATAGTTTCACTCTTACCCCCCCCCTTCTTTTTTAAGCTCCGCTATCAAAAAAGTAACATGGGTAAGACAGAACCACAACACAATTGAATCACAACAGGTGGTGGGTGACAAGTTATGGGTCATCTACACAAGGTAAAATAAATGTGTCTTTTTGTGGACCCACAGAGGGCGAGATGCATTACATTACATTTTAGGCATTTAGTTGATGCTCCTATTCACAGCGACCTACAATGAGAACAGAATAAGCTTCACTTTCTCAATCGCCACCATTACGTAACCAATAGTAAGGAGAGCAAGGGTCAGAGCTATAGTGCCCTGACAATATTCCTTTGACCACAGAGGGTCATGGGGACGGGTGGCGGCCGGTGAGGACCTTCCTCCTAGAGCTAGGTGTCACTGAGCCTTACTCACATGGGACCAGCTGAGCTCAGTCACTCAGTGTCTGTACAATTAAGTAGAAAGAGCCTATCTGAGTCACATTTATCTACCAAATCAGGACCACACACACACACGCACAAACACACACACATAAATTCAAGTCAGAGTGCTGGTGAGCTGATGTTCACAATGCAGTAGACAAACTTCCCTTCCATGACAAACAACCCCAGTGTACCGCACCTTTGCCTTCTCAAAGGGACGTGCAAAAGTACTCATTGCATTTCTGGAATTCGACACATAAACAGTATCTGTCCTGTGAGACGCGCCACGTCTTATTAATGGATTGTCCCCCTGAGGCAGGTGCCGCTTGAGAGAGGCGTGATGGATAGTTGCTGCATTGATGTCACCACCTCATTATGGAGTTCAAAGACAGACTAAAGCTGCTATGCACAATCTAGAAAAAGGAATGTTTGAAAAAAGATTTTTTTTTTGTTGCACGCAAATAGCGCAGGGTAACCTCTGAGACAGGATCGTGGAAAAAAAAATGCTCCAACATTTCATGAACACAAGTTTGAGGTTTGAGAAACTGTGTGACTTACTTTAGCACCTATTCAGCGTTATATTGATGTGGTTCAAAAATCGATCAGAAAATGAATGATGGCAATAATAGCAGTGGTAATAATAGTATTTTTTATTCTCTTTTTTTATAACCCAATTCCAATCTGCACCGCCTCATAATGTCACTACTGCATCAGCGCTGTTAGCAGTACGGCTACCAGGAGGCCATGGGAAGGATGGGGCCGGCCTGTTTACTGTAAAACCTCATTGACTTTGCCTCCTTCACAGTCCTGACATCTCCGTTATTGTTATTGGCCTCTATTGTTCCGCTCCATCTTCCACCCAACCAGCTGAAACAATACAACAGCCACTGAGACGCCGTAACTCCTCCAAATGAATGCATGTTTGTGCGCAATCTGTAATAATGACCGACTGCGGATGGTCACTGATGTGAAATAACCAGCTTGTTTCTGAGCCGTCATCACGCTGCGGGGCCGATCTCTGCAGCTAGAGTGGATGTGTGGCCAGGTCAGTGCAGGACACTTTGGGTTTGGTGTGGCTCAGGAACTGGCTCAGGGAAATTCCCCCTACTGTGCCACTCAGTAGTTGTTGCAAGCCTGTAGAGGGAGATATTGTTACAGTGATTTACTGAACGTCACGGGCTGTCAATCAAAACAAATCTGTATGGTAGATATAGGATCTATTGGTGTGGTCCAACATAATGGATTATATTCTTCAACAAAGGGTCCTGTAATCTGATCCAAACTGGTGCATCATCTTTCTGCTTTAGAAATGGTTTGGATGGTTTGGATTATCCATATAACAATCTCACTTGATGAAATTTCAGCTGCTGGAATCTGGAAAAAGACCTTGGCATCTTCCTAAAACATCAGGACTGTGAGTCACACCGCAGCCTCCCAGGGGAAGGCAGAGCTCCAAAGACGGGAATATTTTGCCTTGTCACTGGTGTGGTATGATCCTCCCTGCAGATGCCCTGCTTGGGTAAAACTAGGCTACAGGGTAAAGGGCAATAAGGTCCGGGGTCACTTACCCTCGTCTTGTCAGCCAGTGCCAGGCCCTCCCTTTGTGACTTTTAGCCCAATTTCGGACCGATTTGTCCATCCTGCATGCCTCTTAAGACTGGGTAGAGTCCGACCAACGATCAGCAGCGATGCCCTCGGTGTGAAAGGGGTTAAAAACTCTGATTCAGTCCAGGCACTTAAGATTATTATAACAAGACAATTCTGGAAGGACATAAAACATAAACACATGAATCTGATGGCAAAAACTGGCAGTAGCCAATGAGAGTTGAGGAAAAATGCCTAACAATTTGATAAATACCGATGACAGAGTTGTGCAGGCTGCACCTCGTGTCCACTAGCCTACTGCACATAGCCTGGTTCAACCTCTATATTGCCTCACCTCACCTATTATGTACACAAACAATGTCAACCAACTTGGCTATGGCGGAGGAGGTTTACATTCTGAACACAACAAGTATGAAACCAGATATTGAACACTTTAGGAACAGAATCATTTCATTTGATTCAACCAATCAGACAGAGAGGAATAAAAGTACAGGCTCTTCTCATTCTACTTTATACGTTGCATGGCATTGTGCATACTTTCCACTCAGGTTGTATTTCAGTAGCCTTGTGAGTATGTGAATCATATGGAAAACATCTACTTGACAGATGTAATGTGATGCAATCTGAAGAACCCCGTGCCAGTGAAACGTAAGGCCACACCTCCTGAAAAAAATGGAAGTGGGCGGAAAGCACACACAGAGAGCTTTAACGACGCAATGGAGTGACAAATGACTTTTTCACCTCGTTGGCTAATTTTCCACGTCAGAATATATACACCCATTTAATATAGGATAAACAAAAAAAACCTTTTTCCTCTTACTTCACAGCATACCAGTAGGCGTATATATATATATATAAAAAAATCCAACCAAATTAAAGAAGATGCTCTCAAAATGCCATGTCATTGTGAAGTTTGAAATCACAAGTTTGGAAAGTCACTGCGGTTGCATTTTTCTTGTGTTTTAACCACGCTTTTATATCAAGCTGGGCTCTGCCCAGAGGAGCTAAATAAAATCCAAGTCGAGTCAATTGAAATTTTTTTGCGTGCAGTTTGGATCGTTCAGGCCCGCGCAGAGAGCTCTTCGGCTCCAGTCGTAAAATTCACAGCAAACTTCCTCTTCAACGGTTTTATGCTCTTGTTGCACTTCAAGCCAAAGGCCCCCAGCACGAAGGACGAAAGGCGAACGAGGAGAGAGAAATCAATGATTGCCACACCAGCTGACACACCTTCAGTCTTCTGGTCTCTCCATGAGCAATCCATGTTGATTGTGTTGTTAAAAATGATTATCAGTTATCAGTGACATTATGAAGACAAATTACTAGCATCTGAACCGTGGAGCTAGTATGTCAGGCTTATAATAAAATCACCTTGTAACTATTTTACAATGGGGGAAGTGATACCTACCGATGCTTACTACCTCATGAAAAGGGGGTTGAACTATGCACCTACAAGATTTTAACTACTGTAACCCTAACCCTAACTGCCTCCAGGTCAGTAGAAATTCCTGAGGTGTTTTCTGTACAAACACCAACATGAACTATTCGTCGAGGGTTGCGTCAAAACAGGAGAAGACCTGGAATGAAACTGCTGTTTTCACGGGGAACTCAAAAGCAAAAACAGGACTTTTCTGCGTAAATCAAACGTGCTATCTTTGGACTTGGCTCTCTGGATAACGGCGAAAAATATACTTCTGAAAATGATTTGGCAGATTAGTCGAGGAATCTTGGCAGCGTTTGGTCAGCGGAGACCGGCCCTAACAAAGTGAGGATACGCTGACACAGCAGAACGCACGTATTTAATCACTATCATCATCTTCATCATCAGCCATCCATAAAAGTCCGAACACCCCAGACGCCTCCTCTCTTCTCCTTCTCCCATCTTCTTTCCACGCCTCTTCTCCTCTCCTGTCCTCCTCCTTCCTCTGCTCGTCCTCCTCTTTCTCTCCTCTTTTCTTCTTCCTGCGCCTCTCCTGTCCTTCCCTCTCTTCCTCCTGCTAATCATTTCTTTTTTTCCCCATCTTCTCTGCTATGATGTCAAATCCCCCCCCCCTCATGCAAAGTTGACTACCAGAGAGAGAGAGAGAGAGAGAGCAAGAAAGAGAGAGAGAAAGAGACCCTTAAACCCCACTTTTCTGATTGTGTACCTGGCAATCACACAAAATAGCTAACAGACAAAATTCTACCGAAGCTTTTTAAATGTAGCTTAGGTATCATGGCTTACAGTAAGTCTTGTCGTTTTACTAGTGTACTTAAATGCACAATGGAAAGGAATGCAGCGTGAAAAAAAAGCCTTAAATTAAAAAAGAAATAAGAATCACAGCCCCATTAATCCGAATTATTTAAGTCTAACTAAGCCCAGATCTAAATTTCATAAATGGGATTTTGCACTTCCAGCCTGGTTCACCAGAGTTCAGATGTTGCAATCGCGCCAACGGGGTGTGTGTTTGGTAAGATGCGCTCAGGACGGGTGATGTAATGGCTGCAAAAAAGATTTGCGTGTTTGGGTTGCTGGCCCAAAGAAGTTGTAATTTATAGATATACAATAAAAACATGGTCAGTTTTTGAAGAAGAGAGACAAAAGTAATGAAATATTTATAAAATATTTTATTTACAAATTTCTACTTTCCCCACATGTACTAATTCAATCCCTTTGACTATGGAAAAACCTGAAAGACCATCTGATAAATCAGACATCATAGACCAGAGATGGGCAACAATGTACCATGGAGGGTGGAGAGTCTGTTTTCATTCCAACCAAACACTAAACCAGCTGATAACACTGACGGGTTCCTCCTCTCTGGTTCAAGGTGGGTTACACAGTGAAATCACCTGGTGTAGTGTTCGGTTGGACTGGAAACCTGCAGACTCTCGGCCCTCCATGGAGCATGGTTTGACACCCCTGTTGTAGACACATTGCTTTAAACGGATATAAAATAACTTCCATAGATAAAATTAAGATTCAACCACTTTTATAATTTGAAATAAACCAAGTAAGGCCAATAGGCCATTCTTGTGTTTGATAGGCAATTTAATCTGTACAGAAATATGTGTATATAATACACACACAGATATATATATATATATTATAAACACATAAATATATATATGTGTGTGTTTATATACACAGTGGGGTCCAAAAGTCTGAGTCCACTACCAAGAACTGTTTGTTTTCATTATTTATCAAATACATTTTTTTTACTCAGTTGATACTTCTTATTCAAGAATACACTATTTAGAACTGGTACAAATCAAAATGTTTCGATCTTTGAGAAATGCTCAAAAAAAAAAAGTCTCAAATTGTTGTCACACCATATATTTCATTCAAATGTTAACACATGTATGCTCCTAATACACAGTGTGAACAACTAATACCAGATATTGACTAAATTCATATGGTCCTCTACGCGTTATTGTTGCTACTGCTAGTGCTTTAACTTTGAAAAAGGACTTCCTTAGAACAACATTTTATGTATTAATTCAATTATTATTATCATCTTGTTTGAGAAGTATCAGAGAGTTCTTGGTAGTGGACTCAGACTTTTGGACCCCACTGTATATAAAATATGTGTAATATATATTGTCCCTGTGTTTATTCCACACAATAAGACCGGACAAACCACACAGTTTACAAATAGTCAAGAACATATCCAATAAAAGGCACAAGATGGCATATACTGCATTTTTGTTTTTTTCAACAATGAGTGGACATTATCTTTGTCCCTCCCGTTGGTTTCACTCTCTCACAGGTTGTGCAGGTGAATGAGATTCAAATCTGCTTCGGGGCTTTTAATCTGACGTCTTTCTTTGGAAAAAGCTGCTGAAAAGAGGCGGCACCTTCACCTCGACGCCAAGCCATAAAGGAACGGTGGGTATGTGTGTGTGTGTGTGCGTGTGTGTGTGTGTGTGTACAAGCGTGCATGCATATGTGTGTGTGTTTACAGATGTTCTGAGGCGCGTACATCGCTGCATACTATGGTGTATGTAGCGTAGATAAACTGCAAAAAACTGCATGAACTATTCACAGTGGCATATTTCCCTTTGCAAAGGCACTCAATGTAGAGCATTCAAAATCATCTTTTGAGCTACACAGTCAGAAAGTCCCCACTCTAGTTGGTATAATGGGTGGTAGTTTCAGTCTACTCATAACAAAACGTCCAGGCTCGGCAGTGGCTAAATGACTGTGCAGTATTATTCAAACGTTGCTGTCTAGACAAGCTCCAACACTCTTTCCTTTTATTTCTTTTTTTTTTTTTTTTGCTCTTCCTCATTTCTTTCTCTATTTCAGTCAGTCGAACTGTCTGGCTCCCTCTCTTTCTTTTCTCTTAAACACACCACCGGCACCAAAGGCTTCATCATTTCACACCTCACCTGATGACTTTAACAACAACATCTCTTTATTTTTTTTCCCTCTTGTCCTTTTTTCTCCTGTTTCACCCCTAATATAGATCCTTCATGATCTCTTGGAGCAGTGGGTGTAAACACATGTCCACCTCGGTCTTCTTCAGCAGATGGATGAGGTGGACGTGGTCGGTGACAATCTGACGCAGGTCGGTCATCTTCTGGAGCAACTTGGCGAACAGTTGTAGGGAGTCCGGGTGGTTGACCTTCAGCTGCAGCTCCAGGGAGTGGAGCACCGTTTCCTGGAGCTGCTCGATGGGCTTCACGTTCAGCAGGCCCGGGCGGTCTGGAGGGGAACAGAGTGAGGCAAAATGCATGAGATTTGAAGAGAGACAGCGTAAAAGGGCAGAACGTGGCCCCTATACTCAAATATCTGAATGCAAAAAAAAAGGTGCAAACAAGAGAATAAAAATCAATGTATTGGTTAAATATATTTTTTTGTGTCGTGCATCTGATCTGTGATCTGGTTGTTCTGGGAAACTAAATCTTTGGTTGATGTAGTTGTAATGGAAAATAGGACGTATTGTTGAAACAAAAACTTAAAAGGAAAATTCCGCCCTCACATCTGTGATGCTCAGCGCTTTCCAGGAGTTATTTTGTGATGAAGTGCTGTAATTTACCTTTTTTATTGTACCGTCTTTCCCTCAACCTGCCTTGTCTACATCTACTTTGGTTAGTGGTTTCCTACATTTCCCAGAATGCCCTGCGACAGACAACTTGTCTCGACGTGTTGCATCCAGCCTCTGGTTTTAGGTGGAGAGAGCAATAACGATAGTGGTAGTTGATGAATGATGAATCAACTTTATTTGGCACTAACACATGTACACATGCAGTGAATTTCTTTCTTCGCATCCTACCTCTGACTAGATACACACACATCACCCCACACACATGCACTTTTCCAGGAGAACAAGAGTTTCCAGTCGAGAATCCGCAAGACTCCCACAAACGCAACATGCCTTGCGACGGCGTTGCATTCTCGTCTATTGAGGCTGCTGTCAGTGCAGAAATTGGGTTTCTTCCTCTTCTACGATGGATTTCTCCCTGTGCGATTGTTGAGTCTAGAAAGCTCTTTCTAGTCAAATCTGAGGGACTGACACCAAAACCTAACATTTAGATTGTTGGAAATGTTTCTCCTGCTAAACTCCATTGTAGCTGCGCGGGAAATATCTAGATGTGACGTCACGTCGTCTACGTTTGACCACTTCTCCGCGGGAATAAGAAAAATACACCACCAAACAACAAAACGGACCCAGGAATGCAAAGCAATAACCGTTTTGTAACAATGTTGGAGTGTTTTAAGGTGGATTTTCCCTTTCGTTTATGTTTATCTTCATTTCCAGCTATAATCTCATTTAAGTTAATATTTGACCTTAAATGTCAATCCACAGCAGGCTCAAGGTTGGACTTTTATCAGGCGGCCATGTGCTAACCAGCAACATTGTACCAAATCGTATGAGTCTGTTTAGAAATAGAGCCACTGTGTTTTTATGCAGCAGCCTACATCAGCAGCTCCTTTGTGCGTGACAAACAGCTGCTTTATCTGTATGGATGACAGGGTCAAGGTTAGCCTCAGATAATGCTCACTGGTTTGATAACTTGGAGACATTACTAATGGCAGTTTACTTCCAATACCACATAAAACAGTCATTTTTCACAGTAAACAAAAGTCGTGGTGTTATTTGATGCTACTACAGGTCTTTTTGTGTAACTAACTTCAGTTCATGAAATAATAAAGTAAGAGCACTGCGAGAGGCTGATGCGACTCGCCACGATCAGCATCATGTCAATATTATCTAGTTCCATTTGTTTGGATGCTGTTTGTTTCAAGATACAATATACCATAACGCTCTAGTATTGAACAGAGATCATACTATAACACATATCCTATATACAGTGCTGTGCAAGAGTCTTAGGCACATGTAAAAAAAAAACAAAAATGCTTTCAAAATGAAATGATAATGAAATTAGAAGTTTCTAAATATCGAAACATTTACTATAAAGAGCGGTAATGTAAAACACTAACTAAAAAAAAAAAACATCTAAGACCAAATTCATTTTAAAAAAATCTAGGGTGCCTGAGACTTTTGCACAGTACTGTACATTTTGCATTTACGGTACATCTTTGTCGTAATAAGATGGCTCACCTCCACTGAGAATAATGACGGCCAGGAACAGCGCCATGTCGCTGTCGTCTAGCTCTAGGGTGTTGAACTTGACGGAGAACTCAAACTTTGGCTCCAGCATCTGGCAGAAGGGCTTCCTGAGGCTCTTGAGAAACTCCCGGGTCATGAAGATCTGTCCGTAGGAGATCAGGGTCCCGTCTTTGTTCATCAGAGGGGCCAACATGATGATCA
>OOFE01045466.1:0-26505 GCA_900323365.1 Monocentris japonica | reverse complement strand
ATTTTTAGAACCAGGGAAGGAGGGCAAACCAAGAGCAAGCTAGGGAGAGAGAGAGAGAGAGAGAGAGAGAGAGAGAGAGAGAGAGAGAGAGAGAGAGAGAGAAGGAGAGAAAGGGAGGGATGTGAGCAGAAGATAAATCTGCATTCTACTGCTGCCTCTGGACAGAGACAGTTGGAGCTAGTGAGCGCGCTCAAGGGGAAGCATCACCACTGGCTGAAAACACATCCTTCACAAATAAAAGCTAGAAAGCTGAAAACTGCGAAAAAGATTGAAGACCAATATCTGCAACTGCAAGAGCAGAGAAGAAAAGAAAAAACAAACTGGACTGAGAAACGCCAGCTGCAAGCAGGTGAGTGGGAAAGCAAGCTGTGTATAAAATCCTTGTATAGTCATTAATATTGAAAATGCAAGATGGGAAACTATACAGGGTGCCTGTTCCAATGGTGCCAGAGGTATTGCCCTGGCACCATTTCTAGTGGGTGTATACCAAAGGTGTGGTTCTAAAATTAGCAACAGTTACACCTTGGAAGAAACTGGGAGAGGCTGGCTTTTTGGTTTGGCTGGGACTATTTTTGGTCAAGACTGAAATACATTGCGGGCTGCACTCAGGGTTATAACAATATGGGTTACATAAGAAAATATAGGCTGACACATTCTGTGGCTTTGCTTGACTGGGAAGGTATTTCAAATAGTAGTCTATTTATGTTGCCTCGCTGCTTCTTGCTGGGGTTTGTTTGTATTTTAGACTATTTACACTGCCACTCCAAAGTAAGCAGGGGATAGTCTGAAATGGTTTACGGAATAAGGAAAAGGTGAAAAGGGTTTAAATGTTATATCAAATGATTGATATGGTAAGGGTCTAAACAGACAGCTCTGTTTCAATATACTCTGCACTACTGTAATTACTGTTGTGAACAATTTAAAACTGATTTATTTGCAATGTATTAGCAAAATTAACTCACACATAATTTGTGATAAAACACACTTGAAACCAAATATCCCCTCTTATCGAAATATTGTTTCTGTCTGATACTGGACACATTGCACATTGAGTAAACATTATTTTGTTACGTTCTCAATTACTAATCTCCAAGACCGATTTCTTCAAGACCAGTCATTGGTTTTAGTACGGGTGGAGCAAACGTGATGATGTAAACCTGACTGCTATCTGACTGTGTCCACTACTGTTACCACGCCCAGTTGAATCTGACCTAACTGAATTTAATTAGCGATTCAATGACATTGACGTGAAGCTGAAAAGAATTCCATCAAAAGTGACTTTCCAAACGTTTTACAAAAGTTTACTCAGGCCTTGATTTTGTTCACAATACAGTTGACAATCCTGAATTTAGCACCAACATTACTGTCTTTTCTCCTTGTCTTTTTTCCCAGCTATGCGCCCCCGGTCCAGACTGCTGTCCAAGAGAAGACTCCTACTGCCCACAATCAGAGAAGGCACTGAAGAGACGGTGAGGGACATGAACCAGGCCAACACACTGCACACTACTGGCCACAGCCATGCCGTCTCCTCAGAGGACTACTTCCTCTCTATCTGCCACCTGGCCCACCCGACCTTCCCCACCCAGGATGCTTCCCCTGACAACATCAACACGCGCCAGCTGGATTCCCTGCACCAGAGGCTTAGGTTGCCACGGCTTAGTGGGAACACATCAACGGCCTTTGAGCTCCACCACAGAGAGGAGGCACATGCCATCAATGTGCAGCAGGGAGAGAGGAAGGTGTTGAACGGTGAACTGGTGTTTGGCTGCCATGGCAACTCTGACCCTCTCGAGTATCTTTATGGACACCAGAGCAAGCCTGCCCTCTCTACCTGTCAGTCAGGAAGTGCAAGGAGGGGATTTGCTGAGGGGCGGTTGAGGAGACACAGGGACGTATGGCAGGGACAGTCTCGCTCCCGGGCACACAGTGTCCCCTGTGCTTCGAGTCCAGATCTCCCATGCCAACGCAAGAGCAGCTGCCCTGAGTTGCTCGCCACCGGTCACACTACCATTCCTAACCTCTCTCCAAAACACTCCAAGTTGCAGGCCAGGAGAGGAAGCCCAGCAGACAGAGACACAGAGGGGGAGAGACAGGCCCCCGCTGTCAAACACTCCCTGGTCTCCCAGTGGATCTCCGACTGCAGGTCAGCATGGAGAGAGGCCCGTGTACGAGCTTGTATGCTGCCTGCCATTGCTGAGATATAGAGTGACTGTATAAATTGAACAGCCATCAGGAGACATGTTTCAATAGAGTACTGTACTCATTTCCTGCCAATGCCTGAGACACAGACATGAAGGGACATGTAGAAATAGTTAAACACAGACAGCTATGTATAAGGGATACGACTCAATGTACCTTTGATAAGGTACTGAGGCAAGTAAATGTATGTTGTTATTATTGCCTAACTGTATCATTATAGCATTGTCATTACTTACTCTTATGGCACACTTTTGATTACGCTGGTGATCCTACAAAATCAGAAAAATGGACAAATCTGCAAAATAATTTTGTACCTTCCTGTGTTTTGTGAAATAAGTATGAATAAACAAACCATGATTTTGATACTCTCATATTGTGTTTCTTCGAGGAGTGATCACCGTTCTCTCGCATGTGTAAACGCTGTGGAAATGAACTCCACTCTCAGTTACTATGGTAACTGCCACGGGATTCTGCGTTGGTAAACAGAAGCTTCTTGACTCTGAGTGTGGAGTAGCACAGACTGACTAGAGATGGCACACCGCTAAATCCAAAGTTGCTAATGCAAAAAGCAGGTCACAAGCAAAAGCAGGGGCTCCATGGTCCAAGCCACATATAATCAGAAAGCATTTTATTCTGAATCTGCTGTAAAGAACTCGACTGTTCATTGAAATCTTATGAGAGAAGACAAAAGATTCAGCGTTATTCTAGATGATTCCAGCCCTATGAATGTGAAAATTGACGGCCATGATAAAAGTGAATTACTCGAATCGGAGTGGTTATTGCCAGGAAACCCCAAATGTGCACTTACCATAATACCATGAGTCAACCCTGCTGAATTATGTCGAGCCAACAGACACACACACACACACACACACATACATACAGCAGCTTTTGTTAATATTCTGAAGCACTAGAGGGCAGGTGTGTGTCATTCACTATCCTTGAAATCCCCCAAAAGCCCTTCCAGTCCTAAAAGTATTACCGGCGTTGATGGCAGCTCTGGGTCTGTGTGTGTTTTAAGTTCCTCAACAGCAGAGTGAGGACCAGTAACCAGGTTCCCTCGATCATCACTCATACTGTTTTACTTCATGAGAGCATAATGACCCTTCAAGGCAGACTGGGACAGCTATCATTCTTTGATAGGCTTAATAAAAAGCCATGTATCTATGTAAGGTAGCCCAGTGACATAAGATCAAGTACTGTATAGGTATGGAAAAGCATCTCTACAACTTGCAGGGTAACAGAGTATACTTATGTGTAGATATTACCAAAGCAAATGTATGTGTATGTGTGTGTGTGTTTGTGTGTGTGTGTATGTATGTGTATGTGTATGTGTGTATGCTAACCTGGCTGCTCTAGTCTTGAGGCTTACCAGGGGTTTGCATCTTGTGGTGAACCCTCTGAGGTTATGCTGGTGTACTCTTCTCTTGATGGTAGTTCTTGTTCTGTTCAACAGTTGAAAAGTTTTTTTTTTTCTTCTGTCATCCACTACGCTGGTCTTCTGTGGTCTACCAGTGTGTTATTGCTTCTTAACAATGTAGCAAACAGTTGATTTGTTTTGTCTCTGATTGATTTGTTCTGATCTTTCAGCCTCATGATGGCCTGCTTTACTGGCATTGACACTTCTTTGGTTCTCATGCGGAGAGACAACAACAACAGACTCCAAATGCGAATGTCACACCTAGAATCAACTCTAGACCTTTTGTTAGCTCTCTTGTGAAACGAAACACACCTGCCCAAGAAACAGCTGAGCAGCCAATCCTCCAATTACCTTTGGTCCCCTAAAATGGGGGGACTATGTATAAGGGGCTGCAATTCCTACACACAACCCCATATGGATGTAAATACCCTCAAATTAAAGCTGACAGTCTGCACTTTAACCTCATAGTCATTGTTTCATTTCAAATCCAGTGTGCTGGAGTACAGAGCCAAAACAACAAAACATGTGTTACTGTCCAAATACTTACAGACTGCACTGTATGTATGTTCTACAGCTACATCTACATTCTACATCTACTTTTAAGAGCTGACAATCTCTCCTCTTTGTCTCTTGCTGTTCCCTCTCTATTTCATCATAACTTTCCTTTATGCCAGAGGAAACATGCTGACACTGAGAGGTATTACCAGAGACAAGCAGCGGAACAAGCAGAGGAAGAGGCTGACGTTATTGGTTCCTGTTGGTTCACTTCTTGGGTGGTATAAGCTCATGGTAAAATGGTGGCAATGATGTAATGCTTGACAAGATGGAAACATGAAAAAACAGAGATGGTTAGATGGGTAATCCCCCCCAACCCACCGCACACACACGCCCACATACACCCCCTTACACACCATACACCCAAACTATCCAAAAACAGGACAATTTTCCATCCAGAATGTTGGTTATATTTATTTCCAACTACCACAGTACAGTGGTGCTGCTGTGCACTGGACCTCAGTGCCTGTTCCTGTCCTCAGTGTCTGTTCCTGTCCTCAGTGCCTGTTCCTGTCCTCATCAGAATGCATAGAGGAGCATGTTGTACTTAAACTCTGATGTGAGAAGGTGCACTCTCCCATTCACTATAAATATAACCCATGAAATATTCACAGGTATGAAATATTCAAGCTCGCCAAGTGAAGTCTGTCTGTTAGAATGAAAATGTTTGTTTGTTAAAGGTGACATGTACAGTTGTGGTCAAAAGTTTCCATACACTTGTAAAGAACATGTATATCACAGCAGTCTTGAGTTTCAAATGATTTCTACAACTCTTATTTTTCTGTGATGGAATGATTGGAGCACATACTTCTTTGCCACAAAAAAACAGTCATGAATTTTGGTTCTTTTATAAATTTATTATAGGTCTTCTGAAAATATGACAAAATCTGCTGGGGCAAAAATATACAGTACATACAGCAACTTGAATTATCAGTTTTGGTGATGTAGAAAGTTGTGTCATGGCCTCTTAACTTCTTGTGAGTGATTACGATTGACTACAGCTGGTGACTTCTCTGAGCCAATTTAAATAGTGCCCGTTTGATACACTCAGCCACAAATGTTACAATGGGAAGTCTAAGGAGTTCAGAAAAAAAAGCAAATCATGGAAAGTCCCTTGGAGCCATTTCAAAGCAGCTACAGGTCCCAAAATCAACTGTGCAAACAATTGTTTGTAAGTATAAAGTGCATGGCACAGTTGTGTCACTGCCACGATCAGGACGAAAACGCAAGCTATCGCCTGCTGCTGAGAGACAATTGGTCAGGATGGTCAAGAGTTAACCAAGAACCACCAAAAAGCAGGTCTGCTGGAACACAGATGAAAATGTGACCAAATGTTAGCATTGCTCTATGTATATTTTTGACCCAGCAAATTTTGCCATATTTCCAGAAGACCTATAATAAATTTATAAAAGACCCAAAATTCATGACTGTTTTTTTGTGACAAAGAAGTATGTGCTCCAATCATTCCATCACAGAAAAATAAGAGTTGTGGAAATCATTGGAAACTCAAGACTGCCATGATATACATGTTCTTTACAAGTGTATGTAAACTTTTGACCACAACGTAGGTGGCACATAGCACAGCACAGATAGCCTGATCAATTGTACAGTCTGCCTTGTAATGAGACTCGGAGTGAGGAGAAGCTTTGTTTGTGTTACAGAGTCAGTGATTTTTTTTTTTTTAGAGAAGTTACTACGTCAGATGAAACCACTGACCATATGACGTTTGTTGTTTAGCCTGTACCATATGTAGAAATAAGTGAAAGTCCCTGTCACTGACCTTTACAGTCAGAGAAGACACTTATCTCTTGAATTAGCACAGCTAGGCCTTTCTTAAGCAAAGAATTTTACTTCATGAGGTTTAAATGAGCTCTGACTATGGATTCAGCAAAACTGAAAAAGTTCTAAGCCTAGCTTCCCGTTCACATTGACATTAGATGTGTTTTGTGGAATACAACACCAATCAAAAATATAATCTTTTTTTTCACATGGTGCCATACTCTGTGTAACTCCAGACGTGGGGGTCATAGACAAAGGGGTTCATGGTACATCACCTGCTTTTATCAGCAATACACCACCCTCTGTTCTTTACCATTTGCGTGCCGGCTATGGAGTGAACATAACCCTGTATTCGCTACATATAATGCTGTTTCCTTGCATTACTGATGGGGAGCACAGGACTGGTTTTACTGTGAAACAAAATCTCCATCTTTTCCTCATTTTGTTTCATTCTTTCTTCCTCCCCTTGACCTATTTATGGTAGGTTGCATTAGGAGAGAGTTGTGATTTATTTCACACCAACTCTATTCAGTGAAATGAAATGAGGACATGAAACCGAAGGTTGTATGAAACCAGACTTTTTGTCTGAAACCCAACTACTTGTGTCAAACCAGTGACCCTTAGGACTGGATATCATGTCCATTCTACCTGACAAGTGTTAATATTTAATGACTACTGAATATGAGGCACGGAGACACAGCAAGGGAGGAAGACGTTTCAATAATAGTATAGTATATCAACATATAGTCAACATAAGAGCAAGGTTAGGGCCCTGCTTCTTTACTCGTTATTGCCACCGGTACTTATTTGCCTATAAATATCTCACTGTAAATGTCATGGTATTATGAAAACCCCACACTGACAATGGAAATCATACTTAAATTCTTTCCGAGCATTCACACATTTAATTTAATGGGGGCAGGAGCTGACTCTGCAAAGGTGTTAACCACTGTTGTACACCAGCAAAGACAAAAGACTTAGAACAGATTTTTCATCTGCAAATCATGTGTATTAAAATCTCAGATCACTCATATTTTTCATTTTACTTTCTGTCCCTGAGCCAGGCAGCAGGAAATGGAGGGATTGAGTTTTGATTCATTTTAAAGAAGGGCTGATGATGAATTTGATGTTGTCCTATTTTCCTTATGTTTTTTGTTGTCATTTAAACCCTGTTATGCAATTCATTGTGTCTTTGCTTGATTGGTTTGTTTGTATGTTGTCTGTTTTGAGGACAGGTGACTTTATAAACCCCTTTTAATTTGTCCTTCACAACTTTGTTTTTCTTTTCTCTTGTATGTGTGTTTTATCCTCGTATTTTAGCGCTGTCTTTTATCAGTTGACTTCAGCATTAATAAACAGTATATAATAGTGTATTACAAGTTTAATGGTCACAGAAGATTAAACTATTGCAGCTAACGTACTGTTTTTTTTTTTACATTTCCAGTGGCTTTTTATTTGAATGCTATGTAAGTTCTCTATTCACTGTGAAGACTACTCTGGTTGTAAAAATAGCACAAGGGAAGTAAAGTGGAAGAGGGGCTTCTTTTCTATGATCTTGTAGTTTCAGTTTCCAGAGTGATTTCCCTTGAACACAGGAAGGATGAGGTCTAAGAGATGGGTATATAAGAGGACCCTCTGCCTCTACTCCTCACAGCACATCTGTCTTCACACCTTTTTCTTATTCTCTAGCACACTCATTACAGCTGCTTTCCACCATCCTCAGCGTAAGAAAGAGGGTCATTTCTAGCATCAGTACCGCCTCAACCAGAGAAGAATCCAACTATGTGCAGCGTCACGAAAGTGCTCCTTCTCCTGGCAGTCACGGTCTGCATTGCTATTGCCCATCGTGAGTTTTTGATCTTTTTTCTTCATTTGTATTATGACTGACATATACAATACAGGATGAGAAATAAGATTCCATGTGGTTGTTAGGTTCATTAGGCTCATGAGATCAATTTGGTTCACAAACGAACAATACGAGTGGAAGAGTAAATATCTAATTGTTTTTATATGTATATTTTATTTATTTATTTTTAATTTGTGTTGGTAGCTGTCTATTGAACAGGAATCCAATGCAACCAAATAGATTTTGAATGACATGACTTTCCTTGTCTCCCTCCCTAGGCCCTGAGATGGGACAGCGGTGTCTGTGTTTCAGTGCCAGGAACAAGTTTGGTTATTTGGCTGCCATAAAGGATATCCAGATCTACCCAGCAAGCCCATTCTGTGACAAACTGGAGATTGTGTAAGATCTGCTAAGATGTGCTGTTTCCCAGTGCTTGATACTAAAGCAATGGGACTGTTAAAATAAGGTGTAAACATAATCAGTTGCTGTAGCTCAAATAAAGGGCTAGAATCTGAGGGGATATGACATGACATTCAGCCCTAGGTCATTCTTGCCTTAATAGGAATTAATTCCTCAGGCTCGGCTCTTCCTCTGGTGCGCTTGCACCTTAGAGGGCATCATAGTGTTGTCATCAAATGTTCAATGTTTTTTTTTGAGGTGCTGAGGTCATTTTTAGATGCTTTGATCCCCGTGGGTAGCAAAGAATGAACAAAAGATGCTTCTGAAATATATCAATAATAGAAAAGAACAACTAAGATACCAAACAGCAATCTGGGTTCTTAACTCCTGTCAAGGCCACAATGACATTAGTAAAAAAATACACTGGTATCAGCCTTGAATGTATTACAATCTCTGACAATCACCTCTATCAGTCAGTCTATCTGTTTATCTGTTGATGATGTATGGTGAAAAGGTATTTCCCGTAAGTCATTTCACCTGAGCTCACCTCTATCGCCCATTTCAACAGTGTCAGCCTCAAGAATGGCCAGCAGTATTGCCTGGACCCCCGGATGAAAAGACTGACTGGTCTCCTGGCCGCCCTCATGTGAGTACACTTGATAGCACCGTCAAACCACACATGATGCTACACTGACCAAGCAATCACAAATCAATCTTTTTTGTCTGAGCAAGAAAATCCTAATTTTAATCAATCATCATACTTAAAGTATAAATATATCAGATGAGTGATGATGCTTTAGGCTTAATGTTATAATGTGTTCTCATCTTATTTTCCTGTGTCATGATGGTATTTACAGGAAGAAGAAGAGACCCTCTCCCACACCCAGACCGACTGAGCCCAGCTCCTTCAAGGGCAGCACTGAGTCATCTGGTATCTCATTCTCTGTCTGATTCCTTGGATCATCAAGAGACTCAGACAACTCTGACTCCCAACAAAAGCACCAAAAGCACAAAAAGCTCAGAATGTATGACTGTATAAGATGCTATTTTTTTTTTATGTTTTTGTCTATTTGTCAGAACAGATGCACTAATATCTGTATTCCAGTGTATGTCCTCGAATTTTCTTTAGTAAATAGTTAAATGTGACAATAAAGATTTAATGTATTTTAAAACTTTTACTGCATTTTACTAATTTCAACTCTAATTTTTTATTTTTTTGAATGAAGGAAGCATTGATCAATTGTTTCCTGTCCTTCTGGGTGCTATGTGACTCAAATCAACAGTGCTATCTTGTGGCTCAGTGGGGGTAATGCAAGAGACAGCTGAGATATTATTTACTGAGTGGACATAGGCATGCATGTCATTCCAGACTTGATACAGCAAGAACTGCATGTACATATTTCAGGGGGGGCACATCTTGTGATCTCATGCAGGCTAAAGTTGCCGAGCGCTAAATATTGGACAGGCGAGTGCGACTGCAGTGTGCTAGTGAGCTTGCTCTTTCAGTATTGTCATCCAAGTAAAGTATTCAGGTCATGAGAAATACTGATGTCCCCTGTTGCTTCTCATAACTTTCCTAAACTGTAGTGGGTCTTTCTGACACCATCACATGATTCTTCCTGGTACTTATAAATATCAGAGGAAAGCAAAGCTGCAGACAGACCCTGGGCCTGGCATGGTTATTTATAGTTATATTTATATATATATTTACAGCTCTGGCAGGTGTGTCTAACCTCAGCTCATAGGCAACCAACCATCACCCCCATAACACACACACACACACACACAGAGTGGCTAGTAGCCCAATATACCTGTAGTAATGGAAATTTAATAAAGGTTAGCCTGAGTGACTCATGTAATTAAAGGCAATAAGATGATGAGTCCATTGTTAGTTTTCTCATATACCCTACAGTGAGTGGTTGTTTTTCTTTCCATAGTAAGAACTTTCCAAACGGGTAGTTTAATTGTATGGTTCACACATTCAAAAACTCTTGTCCAGTGGTCAGTCACCTCACCAACAACCTTACACTAGGCAATTTATCACCAGCCTAAAACTAATTCATTGTGTCTTTTTGTGCCTTAGCTGTTTTGTTGTTGGTGCCACGTGACAGCGCATGCATAACGCAAGAAGTTAGTGACAGTTTAGTCCAGCCGATAATTGCCCCGCAGCAATGTCACACCAACCAAACCATGCTGCAACAGCTTTCACTTTTAGAATATATTGTCGGATGATCACTTCCGCCGATTCCATCGGAGGAGCGGTGCGTTCCTTCATTGGCGCTCTCAGTCTCACCGCCTGTTTACTCACGCAATGTCCAAAAGTCATGGATGAGGCGACCATGGTGAACAAACCTCCGTTCAATCGCACGTCGCACGAAAGACTCGCCGCACCAGTGGAATAACTGCAACAAGACAAGTGTTACTACTGACAGAGTGAGGTAAGTCATTCACACAGCATGTATGATATTGTTGATATTGCACTTATCCATATTAATATATATTTCTACATTATGAAATGTGATACATACGTTTGAATACACCAAGTCACAAAATTGAGTTTAGAATATTCTGTTTTTTTATACTCAAGTGGAATGTTATATATTATTTCCGCAACAGAAGGGTGTATTATTTCTTCATAACTAGTATATAAACCTTTCCAGCAGATGTTGTTTTAACAAGGCCGATGGTGTTCCTGTTTTTGCAAGTCACTCCATCTGGCTTCCCACAGTGCTGACGTCAACAATCACAGTAATAGCTTGTCCTGTCTTGAAAGATTGCAAAATCCAATCCTACTTGCCAAACTCTGTAAAATCTCGATTCTGCACTGTCAGCTCCATTTCACATCAGTAGGCACTGCTGATTACATGGTCAGTGAATATCTGTGATGGTTTAGCACTGACAGGAAGGTGTATCAGGATCATAATGGAAACCAGGCAGGAGCACAGACTGCTTTGCTGATAGAGGTAGACAGGTTCTCTATGTCAATACATTAATAAGGGTGGTGTTATCTATTTCTTGTAAAACAGTGAATATACTGTGAATCAAACTTTTAATATTTTTGCTCTGCAGTGGGTTGATATAGTAAAAGGTGGCAGTTGAATGTGACTCTTCTCTGATGTAAAATGATCTTTTGACGCTGCTGGTAACCGGATCCTCTGGTTCTACTTGAGGGGAGTTGGAAACAGTCCTAGAGCGTGTACTTGCCCCTTACTAGTTTAACTTTTGTGTTAACCCTACATTTGACTTGGTATTACCTATTCTTCCTTCACGCTGTGGTGGCAGGCATTAATATATTGTTACACTACACACTATGCGTCCATAAATAAGACCAGGCCTATGGATCGGTGTAATGGCCCTGTTAACACCTGTGTGCAGGTTTGGAGTCCAAAGCAAAGCAGTGCAGATCTCCGCACTGTCACCTTCCAGTATCTCCTGTGGTCAGCCCCTCTGATCTAACTGCAAAATGGCCTCCAGACAGGGAGACACTCCAGGTAACATGGCAATTTTCATTCTTCTTCAACTTAACTGATGGTGATGATGATGCCAGTGATGATTAATAGGAGGAGGAGGAAGAGGAGGCTGCTGCTGTTGATAAGAAAGAGGATGATAAGGAGGAGCAGGTGGGGGGAGAGGATGTGGAGAATGAGTGGAAGCAGGAAGAGGATGATGTTGAAGACAATGAGGAGGAGGAGGAGGAAGATGTGCAGGATGTTGATGAGGATGAGGTTGATGATAATGTGGAGGATGAATATGATGATGCTTGTTACATAAATGCTTTATATTTCCTACCTTGTTCAGATGCATGCATGCAGAGGTATCGAAAACATTTTCCATGTGCAAAATAAAGCTCTCACAGTTCTTCACTCCTCCCACTCCCCAGCACTGGAGTCTGGCATGTCCTCAGGACTCTTCAGTGGTTTGTCAGCTCCCATCGGAATGACCCGACGCACGTTCAGCTATGACGAGAACCTGGATGCCCCCATGCATTCACCGCCCACAGACTTGACTGTCAACATGTTGTGGAAGGACCCTGTCATCCCTCAGCGGGGGTTCAAGACGATCGCAGAGGTGCTGCCCCATATGTTTTCACTGACAGGCCCAACTTGTTTTGTGGACATCAACAGTCACTTGGACAAAATGTAATTTGTATTAGTTAGTGTGAAACCTGGTCTCAAAGGTCAGGTGCATGACTTTGCTACAATGCAGGCCAATCATTTGATCTACTTTCCATTCTATTATGTAACTGGTTTCTAAGCTAATCCTTACAGTATGAACTTGTGTGACCAGGAAGAGAAGAGTGGTGGGAAGTTGCTGACTTTTGAGGCGACAGCAGCAGCCAAGTCCCCTGTCCCTGTGGTGAAAGCCAAAGCCACATCTCTGATGAGCTCACTCATGATTAGTAAGTCAACAAAGCACACACACCTCCTACCATGAGTGTCGACAACAACTTTATTTAAATGCATTTCCATACATGTTCAGCTCAATACATGTGTGGGTAATTAAATCAGAAGTTTGAAAACAAAGAAAAAATAGCAGAAAGATACAAAGATGCATGCAGCACATTGAGACAGTGGCTAATTTTATCTCCACTACTGACTGTATGCCCGTCATCACATAGAGCAGACCCAGGAGAGCCTCCAGAGGTTTGAGCACCAGGCAGGGTTGAGACACACTGGGTACTCTCCCCACAAGGGCCTCTCTGCTGAGGAGACGCGTTTTCACCGCCTGGCTGACGGCACACTGCCAGTGAGTATTAGAAGATGTAAGGTAGAAGTCTCAAATGCCAAGTTCCTTACCACCCCCAATGTTTATTTTAGGGCCAGAAGGAGACTTGAGTGTCCAAGGGATCTGAGAAAATAAGGTTTGCACATGCCACTCAAGTCTCACTCAAGGAGAAGTCTCGCTTTGAAATCTGAGTTAGTCTTCTCCTTGAGCGAGACTTCTGTGTCTGGTTAAACAAAAGTCTTTCTCTGTATGGATTCTTGCCATAATGTTGTCAGACACTTCGAATAACAATCTGAGCCTGTCGGTGGCAAAAACAAGCACTTTTAGTGGACGTACTTTTATCGGGCGCAGCTGCTCCAAAGGATTACATTGCAGCCATTGCAGCCCGTTTCGCGGCTGCCGGCTGAGGCGATCTACTGAGGCGATCTACTGAGGCGATCTACTGAGGCAATCTACTGGACCAATTCTGAAACTTTTTGTTCCTATTAGTCATTTAGACCCCAAAATATGTAAAAAATAGGTCCCAGGTTTAAAAATACCAGAATTATCCTTAAAGGGGCTAAAGGACACCAGGGCTTTAACCTTGTGGTTATAAGACCTGCTGATTTTTTAAGCCCCGTTGTCCAAAAGCCCCTTAACCAAGACACTTGTTGTTCATGAATGGAGTAGAGAGGGATCCCATAAACCTTGAAAACAAGAATAATGTCTGTCACCCACAGAAATATTAATTGCAGTGATAATTGCAAACCAGTGAGAATGATTAAGTCACTATGTTCAAATTTATGATTGCTTCTTCAGCTTCCAGACATGGGGTCAAATAAAAGTTTAGCAAAAAGTTTTTTCAAACATCAGGAAGGAGTGTGTTGGCTGTGCATGTGTGTGTGTGTGTGTGTGTGTGTGTGTGCACGCACGCGCATGCTGCATCCATACCTGCTTATGTGCGTGCATTAAAGGTTGTTGTCGTCTCTGTTAGATTTGCTCATCTGCCCTGCCCACTATGTTCCACCCCCTCAGGAGCCAATAAGGTTGTACTCCACTGAACTCTGTCATGAGGTCAAATAGGTTGCACAATGTTGTGATCTTGAATGCACAGTTTCCACACTTGAATTTCAAAAGAACATCTTGAGGACAGAAATATTCTAAAGAAAAAAAGTTTAACTTCTTCTTCTTCTTCTTCTTCTTCTTCTTATTATTATTATTATTATGATAACAACAATGTGGTTTCTATGTCCCTGATAGTTATATGTAGGCTGACATAGAATATTAATGATGGAAATATGATACAAGACCCATTTTCTTAACCATTAGAATATTTTTCTGTATGTGTCTCTCTTTGGCTTAATGATTCAGTGTACGTCAACACTCGGCATACTGAGTCTATTGACCAAATGATTAACTTTTTGGCACAGGCAAAAAGTAATCTAGCACCTAACTCAAGGTCCCACAGAGCACGCTGGGATTTAGAATATCTAGAATATAGAGAATATATAATAATAAGGGTGATTTCATAGTACAAACATCAAAATGAATGAATGTGCTCGGCAGATACAAGCTATAGGCACCAATCATCCCGATAACTGTTACTGTTGCTGTATTGGTGACATTGTGGTAGCCTGAACCATTATTGGTAAACAAAGTACGTAATCGGTCCTGTGTTGGTTCTAGTGTGCAGCATTGTTTTTGCATTGTTGCCAGGCAACGCCCTCAAATGAGACAAGCCCCCTTGTTTCCCCAAAAGGACCAATCACTGAGCTTCTAACAAAGGAGAGTTTTTGAGGCCCACAGCAGTTTGTACAATTTGTTTTTGTGAAGTATTTGACCCTTACACTTGTTAAAACAACAAAATATGGATAAAACGAAGATGTCGATCGGACTGGAAAGTCAAAGAAATATCATCATAAAAAGGTATGTCATCAAGTCAATTTATTTAATCGCAAATTTCGTCTGTTTTTGTCGAAAGCCAGGCTAGGCCGAACACTAACGTCAGCAATAGCTACCATTATTGGCTACCTAGCGTAGTTAGCGACCTAGCTGGGTCACCTAAGTAAAAGCTAACGTATTTGTTTATAACGAACATTAATAGCAACAATCGTTAACGTCGTATAATCGGTATACTTCAGTCAGAAGATACCGTTGTTTGCTGAATTGAGAGGTTCATGGGTAGGCTAACGTCACGGTAACAATTAGCTTAGCTCAGGGATATGGTTTGTGTACCGTTAACTAGCCTTTATATCATAACAAGAAAAGTGACATGTCTCTCTGGAACGCTGCGGTTTTAGACAACAAATAAATGAATGGTTATGCTCGCCAGGTCCCTCGTTAACCCCACCTAGTGACCCGACTATCTATACGAAGAGGGTGTGCGACTGAGAGTGAGGTTAAACGAGTTCTTAGCTGTTTTTTACGGAGAAGAGAGTCACCCCGTCTCCACTGCCCCATCCCCGTGGGTATTTTCAAAATAACAGTAAAAAGTGAAGGTCGTCAGTCCTGGTGTGGATTAGACGGGTTTAGGTCCAATAGGGTTTGAGCAATGCTGACAGTTAAGAGAGGGTATCGACCTAGATACCCAATAAGTGCACAGGGGGAGAAAGGTCGTGGTTGCTGTTATCCATTCGCAAGATGACCACTGCACTGAGAAGAATGCAGGACCAAGTACACCAGGCAGATAGGCAGATGTGAGTTTGGTGGGGCGTTCAAGATGTGACTGGGAATATGCCCACAAAGAATGGAGACTGAACATGGCAAAAATCATTCCAGAGATCATAATTACTGAAATATACCGAAATACAAAGGCAAGTATAGATGAGCATGGTTTTCTTTGTTTTTAGACTTGTCATTGACTTTTCTTTGCACAAAAGTCTTGGAAAGAGGCACAAGATATTGTAAGGCGTGCAAGGGCCTCTTCAGCCCCGGGGCCTAATGGAGTCCCTTACCGGCTGTACAAGAGTGCGCCAGATGTGCTGAGGTTTCTATGGAAATTGATGAAGGTAGTCTGGAAGAAACAGGTTATTCCTAAGGCGTGGCGCAGGGGAATTTTCATTCCCAAAGAAAGGGACTCTGTAGAAATAAGTCAGTTTAGGCCTATCAGCTTACTTAATGTTGAAGTATGATTTGGCACCAAATCCAGTCAGCTAGGTGTGAGAAAAGAGACCTGCTTGTAGTATTTTTGGATCTGGCAAAAAAAAAAGGTAATCGAAGAGGAAAAATAGTTGAATCTTGACTAGTCCAAGGTAATGCCAAATCAGAGTAGGCTATATTCACCTAGGTTGGTGGTTTTGCAGCTGTTGTATAGGTAAATCTTCCCATTAGTTTTCTGGGTGGGTTACAAGCAGCCTCGATTAATTGCAGTAGTGGTCTTTGAAAGAAAAAAATTGCTGGACTTAACACTTTGCTGAATGTAATATCAGCATATTTTGACACAATGTGGTTGATCGTCATATTTAATTTTATCACGGAGAGACTGCCTACAGAGCAGAGGGATTACCTAGAGACACACAGCCTTTGGCCTAGGTTCATTGGGCTTTGTTTTGCCTGATGGTCAGCAGTGGGCTGACCATTTTTCTCTCTCTCTCTTTCAAGGGTGATCAAGGGTTACAAAGATCTATGACGCACTTTTTAATGTTTTTTATCGACATGTCCTGGAAAAAATACAGTGCTTACCTTTGCATTGTGTATTTAAGGGCTGTTTGCTTTTTTAGTAAGATCAATGCTGCGTCTGTCACAACCATCTGCTGTTTGTGTTTATGTCTAAAACAAGCAGTTAACATGTTAAAAAAAAAAAAAAAAGCAGGTGCTCTTTTTCATGGGACACATAGTGCTTCTGGATTGGCGATGTGGATTGCTTGATTGTTTGACCTTTTTTTTCCTTGTCCTTTTGTCTGTGCAGAAGTTGAGAATGCCAAGCGGGGACTTCAAGGAGGACAGGCTTACGACATCAGCTCAGTCCACCCCCAGTGGTACCCCTTCCGTCACCCCTTCTGTCACCCCTTCTGTCACTCCCAGTGTCACCCCCTGCGTTAGTCCCCACTCATCACCTTCTGTCAGCCGCAGGTGGGTATCACATGCTACTGTAAAGATGAATGTCTAAAATTGTCTGTCAAAATAACTTTTGTGTCTCCAATGCACATTTATCAACCAACTGAATTTAGACTAATCCATGGCTACGGTTACATTTCAATCCTTAAGTCTTTTCGATGCGACTTTTATCATCCAATCACACCAAAACACAATAAGTGGCACGTCTGGATACACAATGTGTAGCTCATGTTGCTCATGTTGCTATCAGATCTTCAAGAGCATATATGGAAGTGGTCATGGCTTGTATTGTGATCAGAATGACATGGTCTGGATGCAATTCAGCAACAAGGTTCATACAAGCAATGTAAAGAGATTGAGCAGGAGAAAGTAATGCAGATATAGATTTGAATTCATGCAGCCGTAATGCATAGCAGCAATTTTCAGGCCACGTGTGAACAAACTGCAATGTGATCTCAGGAAATCCCATGTTCATAATCAGATCTTAAAAATCATGTCAAAATGAGTTCAACTTAACCCCATATAGTTCCTGTATACACTACATCCAACAAACAACTATATACCTCCGTTTCCGTTTACCAGCATAAAGTTCTGCACGACCAGTAGTAGCTGCCATATAGCACATCTCTCTTACATTTGTGTCATGCTCATGCCTGGCTGGAATGCAGGAGCTGGTTCAACCTGAGTCCTGCGCCCTTTCTTGCCACCCCGGAGTTCAGCAGTCCCAACCCCAGCATAGACATGGGAGGAAATGAGGGAGGAGGAGGAGAGAAGTGGAGCTTCTTTGGAACCCGGTCTGTGGTGCAGAAGTCCCCAACTGACCCAGGCTCTGAAACCGGCACAGGTAAGGGTTCTGTACTACACCCTGTATCTGCACTTTCACTGTTTCACTAGATGGGCCAGATTGTTGTAGCACTGGGTTTTGCCAACACAGATTGTGGTGAGGTCCCAGTGTTTCTTTTAGAACATGATTTACTGCCACAGATAAACCTTTTGTATGCAGTTCAATAGCTCTTGTTTTAACTGACAGACTAGGACTACGTTAAAATTAAGAGAGTGAAACCATCCCTGATCACAGCTCGATTTTAAGTCACTTAACACCACCACTTGCTCCTCTCTTCTCCCCTGCAGGCTTCACACTGCAGTCCTATTTTGGCCTGCATAAGTCCAGCACCATGGAGGGCATCAAGTCCCAGGTCAACCTCAAGGTGGAGGACCCTGCCAACTTCATGCCCCCCAAGATTGAGATCTCGGGCATCGAGGCCAAGCGGGAACCCCCACGGCCACACAAACTCAAACCTCGGGACATGAATGTTCTGACCCCTTCAGGTTTCTGATGCCAACCCTGCCCTGAAGTTACCCCGCTATACCACATCCTCTGTAATTTCCATCTCCCTGACATCTAGAAGCTCATTTGCTCTCTGACCCTCCTCTGTCTCCTCTGCCTCCCAGCAACCTCCCAGAGACAGAGAAAATGGAGGACCAACGAGAGCATTAGCTCCCCTAGCCCCTGGACACGTCACTACACCATGTTACTCTTTCCAGAGGATCCACCCAGATAGATTGCAGTCATTTGTTAGTCCCCACTGCCCCCTGCCCATCTCTACCAACCCATCTGTCCAAATAAAGCACCAAATGGAGCATTTTCTTTTGTCATTCCTGAAGATGACACTGCTTTGTGAAATTGTTTTGTTTTATCTCGTAATGGGTACATGCTTGCTGTCCTCGTTCCATTGTCAGTGATGGCATGAGATTGAAGTTGTTTTAATATCTCAATGGTCCCCTGCTTAAGTTTGTCATCTGTGATCACTTCAGAATTATCTCCCTACACATATGTGGTTGTACAATGCTTTCCTTTATGAGAGTTTTTTTTTTTTTTTAAAGAATGCAGCGTGATATGACTGATATTGTGCCTAGGCTTGCAACTTGTTTGCGTTTGGCAATTTTGCCACTGAAGTTCAACTTTTGTGTATTATTTTTATTATTTGGAAGAGTATCTCATGTTACTTGATGACACTGACAGAAAATGGAGTGCTAATCTTGAGTGTTTGTTTTTATTGCCACATCAGTATTTCACATTGCTCTGCTTTAAATCAGCTTTGTTCATTCTAAATAGTAGTTAGTATGTTAAGTTTATTATATTTCCATATAGAACCACTATAATGTTTCAAGATTATATATTATAAAGCGCGAACCATTGAAGTGGTCATCTTGAATTTTGCATTTTTTTATATACTGCAGGTCTAGATTCATGCTCTTTAATTTGCAAAATGTTGATGAATTCCAATACTTAATTGCACAAGGGAGTTTCTCTCCCACTGACGTCATCTGTAAATAAATCTGACACCGAGCAAAAGTGGCGGTGGTTCAATTCTTTGCGGGAACGGCGTTATGTCTTGCTTTTATCAGCCTAAGTGGAGTATTGCAGCAGAAACGGTGAGTGTTTACACGCACACCACTCCCTTTATTGGTCAGAGTTACTTAAGTTACTGCATGTAAACATTCTGTTTGCAAAAAAATGGTCAACAGAAACACTTGGATTGTTAAGACAGGGCACCTCCTGGTGTATCGTGGTCATCTCCTTTGGCACAGCGACGAATTTCAATAGTGTGAAAATGAGTGTTATTTTCATATCTATTCATCATGAGAGTAATGCTGATAGTTGGATGGAAATTTCCTGAAAACAGTCATGTACCAAACCAACATATAATTCTAATTGTATATCAGAAAAGAAAGCATTGTGAAATTTCACTCCTGGTGGTGAGAAGATGGAAGATGTTTGAAGATAAGCCAACTCCAACTACACACATTCTACCACAAGATGGCAGGAGAAGCTGACTAAGGAGGCCCAAACAGCATCACCACTCGCCCCATAAACATTTTTCTTTATACGTTATATTGCCCACACCCTCCCAGCTTAAAAATGACCAAGAATAAAACGATTGACCATGATGTGCTGTATTTTTCAAAGTGAACAGCGGGACAGATAATCAAGACATTAATTTTGCCGTAGAGACACAGACAGACTCTGGTGACTAGTCTGGTAAGTCATCTGCTATGAACACATTTAGTTATTTAGTGCTGTCCCACTGTTATGTTATTACAACATTAACTATATTGTTATACACATCCAAGCCTTTAGGCAGTGACAGCTGCTAGTAGAGCCAGCAGTGTTAAAGGACTACTTGCCATTTACACATGATAGGAATAGGAGCAGCACCAAAATCATCTCTTGTGTGTCTGGTAGATCTCTCTGTCCTGTGCGCCACAGTACGTTATAATACACTATGTTAAGTGCCTGTAGGCAACTAGCATTATCTAGCTTAGGATAGATAGACCTTTTAGTAACACAGAGTTGGTGTTGTTTTTTTCAGCTATCTTCACATCAAGGGTAAGGTGACCAACGGGCCGCTTTCCCAAAGAGTCGGTGTAGTCCTTTAAAGGGGAACACCCTGGTTTAAAGGGAGCAGAGTCATTCCTCCAAGGTCCAGGCATAAACTAGAAGGGGTTTACAGCCTTGTTAAAGCTCTTTTGTGAGCTGCTCTGTTGTGTGTGTGTGTGCGTATTTGTATGTATATTTACGTGCATTCATTGCAGGGTGTGTCTGCTGTCTTCATCGTGTTACCAAAGGAAACAAGATACAGAACTTCTATGCCCCCATAGCATCTTGACCTGTCAAAGCATTACATGGGATCAATTACATCAAAGTCGGTGAGGACTGGCACATGACAATAGTTTTCCTCAGGTTTTTACCAGTGTTTACCAAACACTGCTCTCTTTCCCATCACCTTTCACCTTTGACCTTCATTCATTTGGGAATAACCCAGTCTTCTTGAAGGGAACGCACTACAGGCCTAATTAGAGGTTGTCGGGCATCCACGTCTGGTTTTCAGGTAGTGCTAGAAGAGTGAAGGGAAACATCAAATGAGACAAGCAAGTGTGAACAGAGGGCTGTCCATCCAAAGCTGGAGGTGGACAGCAGCCGCTAGTGGGAAATATAAAGGAATGAACAGACAGAAGAGGGATGAAGAAAACGCAGCAGGGTAGAGAGGAATTTGGTGTTAAAGGGTTTGCTCGTAAATGCATTTGGTGTGTGAGTGAACATTAAAATCCTCTACCCAACACACACACACACACACACACACACTTAGAAGTGAAAGCTTTTGATGCAAGAATTATTGGAGATATTCAATCACTAGCCAGAGTTCTGTGAGCAGCGAGGGGATGCAACATGGCAGAAAAAGAAAGGGGCAAAGCTGGTTCTGTCTGTAACACTAAACCAGCAACACACAGCACAGAAACAGAGAAATAGAGAGCCAAGGGTGGAGTTCCCCGGCAGTCATGACATAATACAGATGCCTCTCCCTGGATCGGACATGACGTGGTTGGGAGCCAATGCCCCCCCCTATTCCACACAAGACGTATAGCTCATTCACAGATGTATAATGGCAAGCACCACCCTGGCCTCACAACCAGACACACAACTCACTAAAGCAAAGGCAATACTCTCTACCAGTCTGACCAAACTCCTTCCTTGACAATTTCTCACACCCAGTGTCAGTTTGTGGCCAAACTTGCTAGTCTAGCCAAACTGCTATGTAGAAGTAGATGTAGATGTGTGTATTTAGATTTGCTTTATCCCTTGAGCCCTGTTCATGTGTGCTGGCAAACAATATGTCCAGCCAAACATTGTGAAAGTCTAAAGGTTGTGTATGTATGTCATGCATCTTACACGTGTAGTAGTAGTGAGGATACACCCAATCAGGCAGTCATCCCAAGTGTATCCACTCACTGGGATGTAACAATAATAAACCAATAGCAGGCAGCTGATATCTGACCTACATAGAACACGTATCTAAGCTCCAAGTGGCAATAAACACATATAAAGGCTCACGTGACGCAAGGCTTGTGTCTGTATGGTGTTTTTCATACAGACTGTAGATGTCATTTCCAAAAGTCTAAGGTTGCATATTGTTTTAAAATGTGACACATCAACGATGACTGAGACCTTGAAAATTAAACAATAGAAAAGTTACACTATAGTTAAAATAATTCTTCACTTTCCCTGATGTGAATATGAAGACTCTGTGCAGAGGTCTGTGGAGACAGACAAGACCTTAACAGGATGAAGAGGATGATAGGATCATCACATTTTGTTTTTGCAGCAAACACTACCATGGTGATGACTAACGTGCTGTTGATCAGGGTAATCAAGTTATTCACACAATGACAGTAACACAACTTAACGAGGGATTTGGAGGGGGGCCCTTTTGACGTCTGCTGTTGGGTGGGTGCGCTGTGTCAGAGTGTTCGTGCTTCGCCATCTGACCACATCTGGGTCTGATTCACAGTGAGTTGTCCCGGAGGTGACCCCGCCATGCCGAGGAGAGCTGAGGGGAGCACAGGGCCCTGAGCAGAGCTGATTTAGGCCACATAACTCTGACATACAACTTCAGGTACTGCATTCTGTCAAACTACACATCAATCAAGGGTAGGATGGGATAGGGTTACTATGCTAGGGCCTTTCTAACATAACATATATGTAGGTCAAACACAAATCAAAGCAGTGTGCTTATGTAATAATGGGCTGTTGTAGCTGATGAATTGGGTGGGTCTCAAACTGTGTTACAACATGTCCATCCCCCTGGGGAATCCCTGCAGAAAATGTGTGGCTGTGTGTGTACGTGGCTGAAAAGTATATACGTTTGTTTATGTGTGTGCATATATAAGTCAAATATCATGTTACCTATCTTATATAACCCAGCCTCCTGCCATGAAGCTGTGTGGCTGTGTGGTGTTCATCAGGAATTCTCCTGCCATCCCCCACAGAGAGAGAGAGAGAGAGAGAGAGAGAGAATGAAGCAGAGTCTACTGGGCCCTCCTCTACAGACCCCCCAGGCCCTAACATGAAGCAGATGTGGAGGGGGAGATCCCCTGTAATATGGTCTGAGCAGTCAGCTGGGGGTACTCAACTTTCTAGAGCCACATGTGGAACTGGAAGGATGGTTGTTGCACTCAGAACCCAGATACTCATTTAGAAGCCACAAACTCCCAGGGCACTACTGGTGTGAAGACATGAAGAGAAGGTACAAAGAAGAGAGAGCTCTCACCACCACCACATACTGTGCATGATGTTGGATGTGTGTGTGCATGCATGTATGAATGTGCAAGTGTGTGAGATGATTCATCTCTTGGAGGAGTTGCTATAAGAGATAAAGTGTTGGGTGCAACTCTGCCTTATTGCATCTAGCCAAAGAGCACAATGTGTCTCTATCAGCAGCTATCTTCCTCAATTGACTATTTATCAGTATCAATTATCATTTATTAATGTTTACAGGAACTGTGGATTAGGTTTAGAGTTCATGTTTGAGGCAATATCCACTCATGTATATGCACATGAACACACACACACACACACACACACTCACAAACTGTTGCCAGTAATGGCCAAGTAGATTTTGGGGTGAAAGGCTTAAAAGCTAAAAGTGATGCTGAATGTTAGCGTTCCTTGTCTGATAAGCCATGACGAAGCCTCGATACCCGGCCATCATTTCATATCACCATAGTGATTAGGGAACCTTTGATCTCTGGGATGATCTCATCGGGTAACAAGGCATGGGGAACACATCATTAAGCTTATTAATCCGTTAATCCAGGAGAGGAATGCAGATCTTCTGCTTTCTGTCACTGGCCCTCGCTCACGGTCATCCACATAAAAACATAAAAACATAAATAAAAACATGCAGATGCACATGTATGCACAAACACACACACATCATTCTTGTGCAACAATTCAGCTGTGACCAATTGGCTTGAACAGGGTGGTGGTGTGCAGCGTTTCCTTAGAGGGCAGAACTGGAGGTATATAGGCTCAGTGAGGAGCTCCTTGTTTCCCCAGGACTGATGCTTGGCTGATGGAGTGTAAAAGCTTTCGGAGAGGAGATGGGATTAAGTTTTTAAGATTTGTTCTGCACTCTTAATAGGCCGCCTGTGTAACGAACAATATCTGTTCTGCTCCAGCGTGAGCAGATATTGGCTGTTTGGACACAGTGGAAAGAGGCGTGTGACTTGGCAAGACACACACACATTCCTCAAGCAGAGATGTGGACAGTGAGTGGACATGATGTGGTCAGAGAGAACAAACTCGTCCACCCCCTATTTTTTGGTCTTTTCGTTATACGTCTTGCTCCCCGCGCACTTATCCACACTCATTGTCTGCCTCTCTGTCTATCAACCCAATATCTTGCTCCTTATCTCTGTCTCTTTCCGTCTTTTCCTAACATCTTTCATCTATTTTTAAACGTGTCAATCAAGCCATGGAAGCTTTGTACCATCACAACATAGTTTGTGCAAGAACTTTTTTTTCTCTTTTTTCAACTTTTATTTTGTGCCATGACACACATTTATATGTGAAAGTAAAATGCATGTAGTCCTGTCAGTTTCTATTTTTTTTTATCACTTTAGATATGTCCTTGGCATCAGATCTGAGCTGTGGTAGATACCAGTGGAACCTAGAAGCAGTAGAGTAGTCTAAATGAAATGGTTGTAAACCTACGGTAAGTGAATGACTTCAGTGCATTCCTTACTGGAAACTGTTGGCTAGTGCTGCTTTACAACGTTTTAAGAGGAGAGAGTTCAAATCTCTTATCAGGCTCACCCAACACACAGGACTGGTGTATCTGTGTGTATCCATGCAAGTCGTGCTCTTCTGTAGCTGTGACTTCTACAAAACAGTTGCTTGGTATGAGGAGTGTGGTATTACCTCTGTGTTATGTCTCATTTGACATTTTAGACATTTATCTGATGCTCTTATCCAGCCCAATATTCTTTAAGATGAATCACCAACCTTACAAGCAAGTAAAACCCAGACAACCCAAAGTAACAAATCCAGAGAATATTTGTGGATAATAGAGAAGCGCAAGATGAAGATGTAAGAGTCAGGCAGAAAAGGGATTTATTTTTTAAGACAGGAGCAAAAAAAGTACAGGAACAAGGCTTGCACTAAGTTGTGTCACTGAAGCCTTTTGAAAATGAAAACAGTTTGGCTTCAATGAGCAACATATCATACAAAAATCATTGAATGTCACTGCTTCTTCAACAGAACTGACCAGCTCTTCCTAAAAACAAACAGAAACAAAAATAAAGCAAATAATAGATGCCTTATGTAGGAACAATATGTCATCATTATCATCTTTGTCACTGAGGGCAAAGTGATCCGTTTCATTCGCTGTCTGACTTTTCTTGGGGTCGAAAAAAACAGTTTGTCAGTTTGGATCAATCATTTCGCAAATAAGTGTCCAATGAAAGAGACTGGTTTGTGAAAAGAATCCTATTAATCAGATATCATGTATACACGGCTGACAGATGCACAAAGGCGAACCTTTATCGTTTCCGCTCACGTTGAAAGTCGACAACTTCTTCAACAGAAAACTCCTCAAGTGTTTGACGTGAACGGGCCGAAAAAGTAATTGGGTTAATAAGCAGCTGTCCATCTCTGCTCGACGAACACCTGTAAGGCAGCTGGACAGCGCAACAGGGCAGGGCTGGTGTCACAGGAGGTGGGGCTGCTGCGTCTCCAGGAAACAGCCTTTAAATGCATACAGGGAGTGTGCAGTTTTAGTCTTGTTGGATTTAAACACGGGAGAAGCATCACTGTAACGTTACCCGCTGAATCTACCAGAAAAGACAACACAGCCGGAGCCATGTGTGGTAAGGTTGTCTTTCAGCGTGTCAAGGAATTTGTTACTTTTGGAGAGAGGAATTACGCACGAAAAAAATTCCTTGACGGGTCCCTTATAGTGCACATTGCTATAACGTTATGCATGTAACCCAAGTGATCAAGCGAGCATTGTGTTGTCGTGTAGGATAATGGATGAGGTCATATAAATCTGTGGAATTGTTGCTGCGTAAAGTAAGTAGAGTGGCGTAATAGCAGTAGTCATGACGCGATTTTAGTGCTAAAAAATCTCGACATAATTGCTATCCATTTCAGAACTGCAACAGTTGCACAAATTCACAGGGTCTCCGTACTCTGATTCTTGGCTGTGGGTTGCTGAAGAGTATTAAGCGCTGCTGCGACGTGTCACTGTTTTCGCTCACGGGTGTTGATGGCAGGACGGGTATAAAGTGGGTATATCATATTCGGCGCGCTCAAACGGAGCGGGGAGGGGCGGGGGTCACACCAAAAACGATTACCCTTATCGATCGTCCATCACATTTACTCCCCGCAAGCAAGTATAAAGCATGAAGCGCATCTTGCAACTGACAGTCTTGTTAGAAACTCACATATTGTTTTCCTTCTGAGCCCCATTCTCGGACAGAGGCGTTTACAACCCACAGTAAATCTTTTACAGCCGTTTGGCGCTTCCTCCTGTGTGCAAGGGGCCAGGCTTGTGGAGGTTTACCGCAGGCTGCCTACCTGGCCGCTCCAACACTGCGCGCAATGTGTCAATGGCCACCTGTGTGGCTGGAGGAGCACAGCCGCTTGGAACATTACACACACACACACACACACACACACAGACAGAGAGAGAGAGAGAGAGAGAGA
>OOFE01045463.1:0-30231 GCA_900323365.1 Monocentris japonica | reverse complement strand
CATACAAGGAATTTGACTTAGGTTTTTCCATTGCTCTCTTGTACTTACATAGAATAGACATACAGCAAAAACAAGGACAACAAAGCTGAACAAGCTAGACATAAGTATAAACATTTAACTGCTATGTACAGATATAAAATATACATAATATGGGATGGTTATGTACAGGTTACTTTATATACATGAGGTAGATGGGTATGACAGGATATGAATGTATACAGTATCTACAGTATATACTGCGTGCTTAGATTGTATTGACAATGATGATATATTAAAAAAACTGTTAAAAAACTACAATACAACTGCAATATAATTAAGAATAAATAGGTACAGTGGATGCTTGGTGTTGCAAGGTTATTCTGACACTTTATGATTGATTAAAGTGTTCATCAGAGTGACGGCCTGTGGGAAGAAGCTGTTCTTGTGTCTGGTTGTTTTGGCGTACACCAGTGCAGGGCCCTATTAAAACTGCTTTAATTGTTCCCAAATTCATTTTCAGATTTTAGTTTTTTTTCCCCTCAGATTCTAGGTTTAATAAATGTTTTAATTGTTTTTAGACTAAAGCTGAATGTGCATTGTCATATACCTACCTGCACATACTTGCCGACCCGTACTTTTGCTTGTAGGTCTAAACCTCTGACAAGCTGACATTTTGGCGTCCTCGTGCCATAACAAATTCACATGGATTCACTGAGGCACTCATACAGGCAAGCACCTATAGGCCTATATACACATGTAACAGCTCTTTTTGTTTGTCTTTTCATGGTAGAAACTAATCAAAGTTTAAGTTATCGTATTTTCGTAACAATGTCGACAAAATCTCAAAATTCCACAATATTTCACATTTTTGTGATTTGCAATTGGTTTGGTAATAGGGCACAGCCCACACTGGCTACAGAGTAGGTTCTTGTCGTAACGTAACGTCATGGTCAACTCAGTCCCCCGCCCAAAGAAGACCAACAGCACTGCGCTACTTGATCTGATGATGGGAAGTTTAAACTAGCTGAAGAAACACATAAAAAAAACGCACACCAACTAACGGAAAATAACTATGAAACCCTGATGAAGGTTTCACACTGAAACGTTGGTGGTAAGAGAATAGCGTGTGACTTTCAATTTACTTTTTCAAAGTTTAAACTAGCTAACGTAGCCAGATAAGGACTCGTTAGCATGGTGCACGTTAAACACCCTCACCCCACTCAGTAGAGCTGTGAAAGGGGTGCGTTGTGTGGGAGTGGCGGCTGCTGGCAGGTATATAATACTGACCCTGAAAGAAGGATAGAGAGTAACATGGTTATTATCAATTGTTATGAGCAGTTGTTGACTTCTGTATATCAGCTGTAGGCTAAAGAAAAAGTTTTAAACATGTCAGACTGTGCAAGATGTTAGCTAAGCTAGCAAAGTAATTCTGCAAACAGCAGGCTAGATAGCAAGCCCACAAGGTGTCCATGCCCTCATTGGTGAGATTACCTTACCTTACCTTACCTGGCTGTAATTTGACAATTTTCGTGAAGTATCTTGTAAATCACACTGTATAATCATTATAATAATGTGCTATGTGTCATACTGTATTCATTCAGTAAGTCAGCTACAAGTGTATCAGCATTTTTTCCCCCAAAAACTAACTTTGCTAGCTCTATGGCAAGAGCCCATCCAACCATTTAATAATACCGCCCCCCCCTCTCTTTCACTGTGTGTGTGCATTAAAATGTGTCTGTGGTGACAGAACATTGCAATAGGCATACATTCCTGTACAGCCTGTTCATATTTTAACCAGATCATAAAATGTGGTATATGAAAGAGATGATTAAGATATAGAGCATAAATCAAGAATAGATAGATAGATAGATAGATAGATAGAAGGAGAGATCTATGACAGTTATATTTCATATGATGAGGCAGAGAAAGATATAGGAACATGTAATTTAGGTAACTGGTAGTATTGGATAACTGATAGATTTTATTCCATAATTACATCAACATTTAGAATGTAATCAAGGTGCTGTGACACATGCTTGTACTGTTGGTGCCTTTCACTCTGACATGAAAATGATAGCACCTTAAGATTTAAGAATTATAACCTCTGGGTTGTCCCTCGAATCCAATGTGTCCCTATCAACTTTCAAACCAAGATCACGCCCTTGCCTCAGATATTAGAATTTGTCTGGCCCTGTAAGAGATACTTTGATTGATTTCATACCAAGATGTTTAGCCACAACCTATTCAAACAGAAATGATTACTTGGGCATTTAAGACCCAAAACTGACAGGTCTAACAAGTCCAACAGTTAACAAACAAATGGGTTTGTTACCTACTATTGGCTTTCATGAAATGCATGGAAGAGTTGTTCAAAAATAAGATGACAGAAGGGGCGTAATGTTGTGAAACTTTATCTTTAGGCTTCGAAGCCTCTGTGTAACTGGTCTGGAAGAATAAATACGAAGTGTAAAATGCATGAAGATTTCAGCTTAGCTGCTTGTCTGTGTGTGTGTGTGTGTGTGCGCTGCAGCTTCTGGAACCCATGGGAAATGGTGAACTCTTCACTGTCCCATCTTCTCTGTTTGTAGCTATCTTATTCTTGTCAATTTTCTAAGTATCAACCACAGATGTTTAAAGGTTGAGGATGTTTAGATTTTTATGATGTCTGGCCTGTGTGATGCTGTGGCTCGACTTGAATAGCTGATGGAAAGGAATGATATATTTATGTCATCTGAAAAACTACAAAGCCATTTTCCCCATATCTTAGCTTGATTTGGATACAGGGTCTGTTTGTAACCAGCTGTATACTATAACTCATGTCTCAAAAGCAAACAAACCCTGGGTGCGTGATGGCGCAATACTTATCTTGTTATCTTGTCATATGCAATGTGCATCTTCAAGCATTTGACAAAGACTTGAAACAGCTCCATGACAACAAAGCTAACTGCTGAAATGTACCTGTTGATGATGCAGCACAATGGCATGAACAAGAGTATATATAGAGCAGCATTAGGTGCCAACTCCAAGGTCAAGTGGAGAGAGCACATTTCATGGCAAATACAGCTTTACCCAGTATGTTCTACTTTTAAACGGCGCAGTGGCCTAAACACAAATGACTCTTCACCAGAATATTTTTCCTATGTGACCTTTACATCCTTGATATTTGCAATAATGCACTCAGCCAGACTTTGTGTTGTATTTGTCTGACCCCAGATCAAGAGGAAAATTGTTCAGAAGATATAGGCTCCAAAGACTGAGATTCTATTTTACAACTGTAGATACCTACATGTTCAGGTTTTATTTCAACCCAGAAAAAGATGAGTTCTACTACAGTCTTCCACTAATGTCTGTCATGACCTATACATGTAATGGGCTATAGTAACAGGAAAGTGAGAGAAGTGAGGTTATGGGCAGAAGATGCAGTGAGTGAATGATTGTGTATTTCTCTCACCTCCCTTAACATCTATATACCCTTGAGCAACCCATTTTACTCCTAGCTACTCACATGGAGCTACTGATTGTCCAACAATTGGCCAGCAAACTCCCAGGTAGGAAATATCCATATGAATGTATATATACACTCACCGGCCACTTTATTAGGTACACCTTGCTAGTAACCTGAAGGTGGAGAGCGAAAAACCTCTGTCTACGCTGAACAATCTCCAACTTACTGTTACTCCCGAAGAGATCATTCCTATCACTTAAATTTTAAGCTTATTTTACCCTGCAAACATAGCATTAGGATTTGGAATCGAGTTTCTTGTTAGTTTCATAGTTATGCCTAAAAAAACATATTCGTCTAATGGCAGAAATCCCACATCCAGATCACTACCAAAATTTGGCCAATTGTTCCTTAGCCCAATGCCTATCTGTCCACTAAGTTTCATGGAAATCCATTTCTAAGCTTTTGGGATATGCTGCTGACAGACAGAAAGACATACAGACAAAAAATGAACAAGGGTGAAAACATAACCTCCTTGGCAGAGGTAATTAATCATGTCTATTGAATTCTGTTGAGACGGCTAAGCCATATGTTTAGAAATGTACAAAACTGTTCACATCCATTGTTGCCCAAGAGCTGAGGACATCACCAGAAATACCTCTATAACTATGTACTTGAGAGTTACTGAAAATAAAAAAATCATGCATGCTGACCAAATGTATGCCATTTTCCATACAAGATACACTATATGGCCAAAAGTCAGTGGACACCCCTACTAATCATTGACTTCAGGTGTTTCAGCCACACCCATTGCTAACAGGTGCATAAAATCCAGCACATAGCCATGAAATCTCCATAGACAAACATTTAGGATTTAGAATGAGTCGTAAAGAGCTCAGTGACTTTAAATGTGGCACTGTCATAGGATGCCACCTTTGCCACAAGTCAATTCGTGAAATTTCTGCCCTACTAGATGTACCCCAGTAAACTTTAAGTGCTATTATTGTGAAGTGGAAGCGCCTAAGAGCAACAACAGCTCAGCCATGAAGTGGCAGACCACGCAATCTCACAGAGCGGGTCCAACGAGTGCTGAAGCGCGTAGTGCGTAAAAATCGCCAATCATCTGTTGCAGCACTCACTACAGAGTTCCAAACTGCCTCTGGAAACAACATCAGCACAAGAACTGTGCGTCGGCAGTTTCATGAAATGGGTTTCCATGGCCTCACATCACCATGCGCAATGCAAAGCACGCCGCAACTGGACTCTGGAGCAGTGGAAACGTGTTCTTTGGAGTGATGAATCACGCTTCACGATCTGGCAGTCTGATGGACGGATCTGGGTTTGGCGGATGCCAGGAGAACGCTACCTACCGGAATGCATAGTGCTTACAATACTATAATGGTCTGGGGCTGTTTTTCTCGGCCCCTTAGTTCCAGTGAAGGGTAATCTTAATGCTACAGGATACAAAGACATTTTAGCCAATTGGACACTTCCAACTTTGTGGCAACAGTTTGGAGAAGGCCCTTTGCTGTTCCAGCATGACTGTGCCCCTGTGCACAAAGCGAGGTCCATAAAGACATGGTTAGACGAGTTTGGTGTGGAGGAACTCAATTGGCCTGCACAGAGCCCTGACCTCAACCCCAGTGAACACCTTTGGGAGGAATTAGAATGCCGATTGCGAGTCAGGCCTTCTCGTCCAACATCACTGCCTGACCTCACAAATGTTCTTTTGGCTGAATGGGCACAAATTCCGACAGACAGACTCCAAAAGCTTGTGGAAAGCCTTTCCAGAAGAGTGGCGGCTGTTGTAGCTGCAAAGGGGGGTCCAACTCCATATTAATGCCCATGGTTTTAGAATGAGATGTCCAGCAAGCTCATATAGGTGTGATGGTCAGGTGTCCACTGACTTTTGGCCATATAGTGTACCTGGTTTCTGTCAAGCAAGTGGTTAGCTTTTATTGAGACCCAACTCTGCCACTTGCTTGTCACACAAATTTTGCATTTGTATTACAGATGATATGTGTCCATATGGCGTTTCCACAGAGTGATAAAACCTCAGAAATGTATGTTAGCTCTGCATGTTGATTCTGGTCTGCATGTCTCATCTGTCTATTCCATCACATATTTGTCGTAGTAATCTGAACAGACTTGTGGTTATGTGGTAGTCAATTGCAAGTAGCAAACAATGAACCAGAGCATGTGGGTGGGAAGAGGTAATCAATCTGTATGCTTCCTGAACTCAGCAAAATGCCTGCATGCTGTATACTTATGGTTATGTCCAGCATTGTCTGTGTGTTTCTGCATGTCCATCCACAGCAATATCTGTTCAAGATAGAGCTATGAAAATAAAATCAGAATGCTCAGTAAGAATGCAGGACAAAGCTTGATCAATGCCTAGCCCAGTCTGTATTGGCCATGGTCAAATTGCATTATGAGTTAGGGGGGGCACATGGGATGCAGCAGTCCTCTGACTGTCTTGTTATGTTACTGTAAATGTTTGCTTTGCATCAGGTCTCATCAGTGTGCATTCAATCTGAGAGGCAGTGCCATGATGTATAAGCAAAACCACCTTTAAATGCCAAAGACATTAACTGTGAGCCTATTTGTCCAGATGTCAACTCTCCCCTTGTTGCAGAAACATTTTGTTCTTGCATAATACCTGGTATCACTTATATTTACAATAACAGCGCAGGGTTTGATAGATGAATGAAAATATTTGAATTTCCTTCTTAATCAAAAACTTCTTATATCGTAATTTAACTCTGCAAAAAGCCATACTTCACCCCCAAAACACAACACTGCTTGCTACTCGTGTGCATTAGCCAAAATTAATATTTTATTTATTTACATTTAAATAAATTCTATTGAGTATCAAGTCAAACTCATTTGATAGCAAGGACTAATCTCACCAGCATACAGTGAAATGAAGCTGTCGTAGTGTTGGCCTCCATACATCCAGGCTCTACTGTGCGATAAAGAACCCATACATCAGTCTACAGACAGGAATGAGTGGAGCCGGGGGCAATCCACTAGAACGGCACTTCAGAAATATCATACAAATAACAGCAAAAAAGGCCAATTGAATATTATTTGGAAAACAGCGACATAATTAGTCAACAGAGATACTTTTGTGACCGACCATTATGCAAATGTTCCAATCTAATTGTTCTGGGACCAAATTCAAATGAATAATGCATATATTGCAGTCAACGGGGCTAAAACTAATATTCACTGAAACAATTATCTTTTTTAGAGTATCATATGCAGTGTTTTATTCAATTCTGACATGCTTTCATGAGAGAAATACACACAATAGTCTTACTCAATGTCCAATGTCTTCTGATTTAATGTCATTCGTGCAATGAGATAAATTAATAGGTTTGGCTTGAAATGAGTAAATTTCATCACTGACGAGGTGAGCAAACAGAAAGCAAAATGGTACTGCCAATCCACAAGGGGTTCTCAAACATTACAACAACAATTTGATAAGCTTCCCCATATGGGAAGATTTTTGTCATTAATTTAGTATTGAATTGTAGAACTGTCTACATTGTAGTCTACACTGTATGTAGGGAGATAATAGTGGTGATAGAGAAATATATCATTACAGTAGTCATTATCTCTGTTGATAATTTCTAATGAATGAAAGTGTTAATCTGAAGTTCCTTGTTTGTTTGTTTTTATTTTGTTGACATCTTTGGTATTGCTGTGGTATTTTTGCACTTCACTTGCCAATCAAACAATGTGCTGTGGCATCTTTTTCCTTGGATTTTCTGTTAATTCTGTTCACCATTCTGTAGATGGTGCTCTATGCTTTGTCTGTTCAGCTATGGTTGTACCACTGCTTATACTAACTACAGTTCTTCTATTTATTCCAGACAAATCACTGTTTTTCTGCTGGGGATGCCCTGCAACCCCCTAAAGGTCCCCTAGTGGTCCCCAAACCCCACTTTGAGAATAACTGCTCTAGACACCCACTGCTACAAAAAAGAAATGACTCAAGGAAGGAAGGTCAAGGAGCAAGGTGATTTGAATTTTGTATGTGCATGACATCTTGAACTGACCTCCCCTCAATGGCATCAGCAGCATTTCTATCATATTTCCTTCAAATAAAATGAGTTACTCTCCTATTGCTTGGCCTTAGATTCCTTCATTAAAATGTAATAGTTTTAATGAAAAACCTTGACCTGTGACTTTATTTATATTTTGCACTATGTGAAGACACTCAGGACCAAATTGTTGTGCTGGACTATAGTGTGAATCGATTGATCATAAGGGGGTAAATAAGTCATTTTTTGCTGGAAGGCATCTTTAATGAGGACCATGGTTAGAGCAGAATATACACAGTAAGGGGGAGGTCGTGTATTTTTCTCTAAATAACCTCTGGCTCTTACCCAACTCCCTGAGAATGATCATTGGACTATGACCACTGTTTATCGAGTGGCGATAAGAAATTGCACTAGCTCATCCCTTTCTCTATCTATTAGACTGCCCATTATTCATGATTAATAAATAATGGTCGGTGTCATTGCTCATGCTCATTGAGAGCCAAGTCCAGGCTACATTTAAAACTGACAGCGACAGGAACGGTCAACGCTCACCATAGTGATGTTACAGACAATTACTCTCATTGTGTGGTGTGGTCCACAGTTGTGACTTGTGTTGGTTCTGATTTACAGCCAAGAGCACTCTAATACTCTGTTCTCTGCTGCAGCAGCGGGGGGCTAATGTAAGCTTTAGTACTTTAATGTCACACTATGGTTCTATGACAGCAAGCATGTCAGGTTATAAAATATGCTCTTTCTTTGGCGCTTCAGGTGACAAGCTGGGATGTTGTCCTCTACAATACTCATACTAGAAGGGAATACAAAAGGGAAAATATGTCAATGTAGCTAACTGTTGAGACAGCCGCTATGAGAGCGAAGACAAAGTAATAGTGTGCTCCTCCCAGTGTGTCACTTCTGACATACATGAAGCATTGTGTGGGTGCTGGAGTGACACCATGAGCCAAACTTTTTCTCAGACTAACGGTATCTCCTAAAAAAATGCTCAAGCATAATCTGCTAAACTGCAGATCAGTATCAACAGAAGAGCAGAAGAGACATCAAAGCATACAATGCCTTCACATACATAAATGAACATGAAGTTCTGGTCAAGATTACTGGCACCATTGCAATTTATGCAGATAATATACAATATCTTCTGAATTAACTGGAAATTAAAACAACTTTCTGTCACATTCATTTATTAATTTACAACATTGCATGATCAAACAATAAGAATAAAAAGATCCACCTGGACAAACCTAAATCTTTCTGGGAAAATGTCCTGTGGACTGACAAAACCCAATTAGAGCTCTTTGGCAATGCAGATCATCACTTTGTTTAAAGACAATGAAATTAAGCTTTTAAAGAAAAGAACACCCTACCTCCAATCAAATACGATGGAGGTTCCATAATGCTGTGGGGCTGCTTTGCTGCCTCAGGTACTGAGCGTTGTGAACGTATTAAGGGCATCATGAAATCAGAAGATTACTAAGGCATTTTAGGGCGAAATGTGCTACCCAGTGTCAATCGAAGGTCATGGCTCCTCCAGCAGGACAATGGCGCAAACACACACATCTGAAAGCATCCAGGAATGGTTCACGAGAAAACATGGGACTGTTCTGGAGTGGCCAGCAATGTGGCTCTGATCTCAGTCCCATTGAGAACCTATGGCGAGACTTGAAATGTGCAGTTGGTCAAAGGAATCCTTCAAACATGGAGCTCAGGCTACAATTGAAGAGTGGGAGAAACTGCCAGCAGAAAGGTGCAGGAAGCTTATTGATTATAGAAAAGGGTGCCAATAATCATGGCCATAGCCACTTTTCAATTTTGAAGCCATAAAATAGTTTTTCTTTTCTTTCTCAATACAATTAATTTCTTGATCATGCACTGTTAAAACAGATGAACATGTGGAGACAGAAAGTTGGTTCAATTTCTAATTATATCAGAAGATAGTGAACATTAGCTACATAAAATGCAAGGGTGCTTGGCCAGAATTATACACTTTCATATGTTTTCAACCACACACACAGACACACACAAACACACATGGACACACACACCATATTTGTGTTAGTTTCCAGCCTACTAGCACTACCGGTAAAGCAGATGGCACAAGCCTGAGGAAGTGTATATGAGTTCTGCTCCAACTGTAGACAGAGAGAAAGAGAGAAAGAGAGACTAAATTAAAAGTCTTATTTCAAAGCCGTATGCTTCAGAAGAAAAACATCTTTCCCTCTGGCTGTAAAAACTGCAGATTAAGACAACTACAAACAGGATGCACGCATGGCAGGTTAAAGACATTGATGATAGCAAAGGCCAATGGGCTGCATTTGATCTCTAATCACACTGAGGATTCAAATGCAGGGCTGAGGAAACTAAACACGATATCCAATTACCGTTGACTGCACTGACACTCCAGTCACATGTTAAATGGTGTAGGGATAGTGCAACATAACCTGTAAGCATTCTTATGCCTTGAGCAGATCTCCTCCCCCCATCTCCACACCTCACTTAACTGAAGGGAGCAATGCAAAAGCTAAGTCATGCACATTTTATGGGCTTGTGGATAGACAGTCACAAAGCCTTGCACTTCCAAGGAAAACGCTGTCAAAACATGCAGTGGTGTTTAAATGTAAACATGCTCCAGTAAGACTTATGGCATGTTTGAGGATTTTTTTGATGATTCAACAAAAGGGTTTCGTCTCAGCATGGAGAGAGAGATGGAGAGGAAGTAAATGTTACATAATGCAAAAGGCCCTGTCCTTCAGCTCAATAACAAGGTGCTACGCTACATTACCCCCTAAACCTCCATCCAACTGGCACCAATTCTCACGGGGACCAGACACATTTGTGATACATTTATTTCAATATGAGACTTGCCAGATAAAATACCCTGCAGGATGTTGATCGGCAGCCCAAAATACCCTATATATAGTTACTGCAGCTTCATTGCAGGCAGGCCCACATATTCTCAACGGTCCTAAGCATTGTTTCCACAGGGGCTTTGTCGACTACTTCTGCATGTTTCATTGGTAATGTGAGTTTAAGTTTAAAATAAAGTATTTGGAGATTTCATCTGAGCAAAATAAAAAAAAGCTACCGTACAAAAGTAAGAGCTGCCATTCAAACATTCTAATGTGCCTCGGGTAAATTCCCATGGATGTTTTTCCAATGATTAAAAATTCCAATGATCAAAATTTTCATATTGAACTCCAGAGTAATGAGTAAAACTGCATTCATGCTGTTCCCTTGGTTTATCTTGCAATATTGGGTTGCTCAACAGCTTTGCTTGGCACTCCCCCACTACCACTTGAAACACATCTTTTATTAAAAACAATGTTAAAAGTTTGAGCATGCACTATGCCACCAGACATCTAGCTTCGCCAAATGTAGACAGATCAAAACTGTTATGGAATTATTTACAACCATAGCCTGTCCATTAAAAGGAAACAAAGTAATGCTTAGTTGATTTCCAGCACTTGCCCAGATGTCATAATTATTCATATGAACTGTACTGTAAAAAAAAAAGTCAAATACTACAACCGTGAAATACACATGCTGCAGTCCTCTGTAATCAGCATTCCTGTGTTGGGTCATGGGAGACTTTTTCTCAGGATACTGTTTGTTTTCCTTGTTGCTCCTTCTCTCTCTCTTTCTCTCTCCCTCTCTCTCTGGGATACTGATGAGCTCAGTACAGAGAACCTGGGAAAGCATGGGGAGACCTCGACACAGGGGAGTAAGTGGAAGAATCCCGGAGAGAGTTGTCTTTGAACAGTTCCCCTCCCTCTTGCCTGGGACACAGATCTTGTTGATTAGGTCAAGCCAAGCTGCAGTCATGAAACACAGCCTTAGTGACACTCCGTGACCATGTTTTTGAAGGTAGCTGGTGACCCCTTTTATTGTCTTGTCCTCTGGGGGTGACAATTCAATCAGGGGATTCAGTGGTCTCTATCTCCACCACAAAGCTCTTAATGGCAGCACTACTGAGACAAACAGAGCATCCATGAAATCTTTTTCTGAAGGATTCATGAAGGGGTTCTAAGACACTGTTAGCAGGCGTGTAGCATCAATATTGAGAGAGAGCTGCATGTTGCCAGTCTATAAATATTAGCAGTGAATGTGTTAAAATAACCATAGAAAGGATGTAGTATGTATGAATCGCAAACTAGGAATGTCGTTATCCTAGCCTCAGCAAATTCTCTCTTTCTACTGTAGTTCTCACCACACAGGATGTTGCATCTCCAAACACATCAAAGGTTCCACTCTTTCTTGCGCAGAAAGCCTCTGCTTTGAGTACTTCAAAATCTGAGAATTGCCACTTTGCTGGGTTTTCTTTAGCCATTACTGGAGAGCCTGCTGTTTCCCCAGGTCCCTGGATAACTGTTGTCAGCCGTTCAGTCCCAGGAGGCCCGTGGCTGAGCGGGTAAACCTGTGCCTCCTTCTAGTCTCTAGGTAGCAGAAGACAAGTTTGCCCTCCCTTTCCTCCTCCTCGCAGGGCCTGAAGATTCAGTGATTACATCTCCCTGACAAAGGCAGAACAGGGAGGAGAGAGCCCAACAGCCGCACCACCATTTTTACATTTCTAGAAGACAGGAGTATAATGCATTACCTTGCCTTTTTCTTTAGATAATACATACCGCAATACAATACATAGATGGCCGAAATATTCACTGAAATCAAAGCGCTGATGATTTCACACCTTGCTGAATTCCATGTGCCCTTATTTTAATCCTCTATGGCTTCACTCAATGCATATCAGCCTACATAAAGGATCTATTTTGGTTCCAGTCATGGAAGCCCCTGCCATGGTATAAGCAGGCAGAATCCATTCCAATCCTTCCTTCTGTTTGCAGGGAAAAGCTGATCTAATTCCCCTTTCTATCAATACATAATCCATGATAATGAGCTGTGCCGAATTCCCAAGATGAATATGCAAGGTTTTCTCTCTGCAGGCATTGTAAATATAATGGAGCCAGCATTAATCGAAATGATAATGAAATACCTTGTGGAGATTAAACAACTTGGCCCACAGCAACCTTGGAGAAATCCAATAATGAAACCAATCAGAGGATCCATCAAAAAGTCTGCTGGAAACAGCCAACAGGGCCACAGTGTGTCCCATTTTATAAATCTAAATGTTGCTTGAAGAGGTATTTGTTTACAGGCTGAATTTTCTTCAAGCTGAAATGAAAACGACGTCACAGTACTGTTTGATTGACAAGTGATCTCTGGGAAGTGCAGTGCAGAAACACCACAGAAATGTCTGCTGAGCACCAAAGATGGCAACAAAGTCACAAGAAAATTAGGAACTCATGGATTACCACTTAAAATATCACAATAAGTTTACTCTGGAGAGACTAATGTGAAGGATGAATGGCAATGTTTTATTGCATGATTGAATGAGGTAGTAACCCCAGGAAGGCAGCATATGATAAATTTTCCCCTGATGGAGTCTAGATGCTGGTGGTGACAACAAGGCTCTTTCCTGGAGTTGGAACCCACATGAATGCAGCATATGACGTGATTACAACAACAGTAAGGGCTTAGTTTATGAGATAGCCAGCACTCTCAAGAAATAATTGCCCATCACCAGGTTTAGAAGATAGCCAGAGATAGAAGCAGTGGATAAAGACGGTCAGCAATAACCACAGACAGATCAGCAGTGAATAGAAAGTCAGCTGTAGCCAGACATAGTTCAGCATTGGAGAGACAGTCGACAATAACCAGAGATAGTTCAGCAGTGGATAGAGATGGCCAGCAATGACCGTAGATCATAGATCAGGAGCAAATAGAGATTTACAGATATACATTTACAAGCGACGCGAAACACCACCATCAGCTTCATGCACAAATTAAAACTGAAATCATCATGGTTCAGGAGGATGACCAGTGGCTCAATGTTGAAAAGAGGTAGTCAAACGCCTTGCATGGCGGCAGCAATAGCAGCGCCTATCTTAAATGAATGGCCTAAATTACTCAGAGAAAAATCTGTTCTAAATGATGACTAAACCAGGACTTGAACATGGGATTAAGCAGTAATTCCACCTGGAATGTAACAGGCTGCAATGATGAAATAATGAGTAACCCTTAACCAGGTGAGATATCTTACAAAGGCTATGATATCTTTAGGAGAGTGCCCTTCTTAATGATCCCACCACTGCTTTAATGTGGTAAAAAACTGCGGATGGAGAATTGAATGGATGCAGCATGCAGTATTCTGCAGAAAATAAGGAAGCAGGAAGCAAATTATTGTAGGAAGCATGCTATTGAATTGATGCACGTGTTGGCCACCAAGTCGGTCAGAAAAAGGAAAGGGGTGGGCGTGCTTGAGATAGATAGGCTCCAGTAGCTTGTGGCAGAAAAGGCATATTCCCACAGGTGGCACAGGACAGGGCTTGGCAACCTCCAACTAACATGACTAGTAGTTCAGTGTCCAGTTCAGATGAGTTTTGGACTGGGAAATGTGCAGGGCACCCTTGCTGGAAAAATGCTTTGTGATATTGATAGATATCAAAATTTTGGGGAAGGCAAAATTAAACATCCAAGATTAATGTCTTTTCCTTAAAATATTTTTTACTTTAATTGGTGGGAGATATTTGCAGCTTGGGGGAATGTACCTACCTAGCAAGGGAGCAGGGATTGCTGTGGCCAGGGAATACTGAGAAAGAGGAACATCTGCAGGATTTGAGAGGAGAGAAGCAGGTTGATTGAGGAGGAAAGGCTGCTGCATTAAAGGCTCGGCTGAGGCAAGCATTGCTGAGGACGAGGAGGTGGTAGTAGCATTTCAAAGGTTTGTAAGTGCACAAATGACTGAAGAGAGCTAATGAGAAATTACAGGGTAGCCAGAAGGGCAACGTCATTTGCAGGATTAGTTAAATTTGCTGGAGTTGCCGGGTGTGAGATAGGAGAAGGAAGAGATTCATTATTTAGGCTGACATTTCTGCACTGATTGTGGGCCACGATTCGGTGAAGACTCCTTGCTTCTTGTTTGACCATGAGATGGCCCAGTAATAATTAGGCAGGTGGCTGAAGAAGGGGTTTTCTCTGCAAGGGGGTGCCTGAATCTCTCGGCTATAGTTCCATGGTAGACGTCCATTTGGCTGGCAATACTCAAACCTGGGATAGCTGAAGCCCTGGAGACGGCGTGATGCCTTACGCTTTTAACTGGGACAGAAGAGCAGACTAGGGCAGACAAACAGTAACACTGTAATGACAGCCACAAGCAGATACGCAAGGAACGGTTTTGAATTCTTGAAATAGCATGATGATTGGTTCCTGGAACCCGTGGAGGGATCTGATTGATTGATCTGGTTAAACGTAAATATAAAAAGCAGGAAATGACAGTGTGAGAAAAGAGTTGACAGCATGGGTAAATCACCTCTAAAACTAGAAATGTCTTCCTGACTGGACTTTCACTTGAGCTTCATATCAACTTGTTTAATAGAGAATTAGCAATGTGAACTACATGGCCTAATAGTTCTTTTTCCTTTTTTATGTAGAGATGTTTGATTGGCCAATGATACTGTAGCTTATCCAAGCATACAAATCAGATATATTTAATTACTGTACATCTACGCAACAATCCCATTCCATGTTTGTTCTTTATAACTGATGTTCCCTCTAGCTGGTATGTCTTTGTTATAATAGAGTCAGTATGTATTTAGTTTTGTAATGGCATCCCTGAGGACCCCACGCAAGAAACACTGAACAATACATATCATTTCAAAACTTAAGCAGTAAATAAGCAGTAAATAAGTGCAACAGGAAGGCTATTCTATGTAATAGCCCCTGTAAAAGGTAGAGGTCCTGAATTGGTAGATGTTAACATCTGTCACCCTTGATCTTATTCCGTAATTATAAGACTCCCTGACAAATAAGCCCAGCATTCTTCTCCCATCCGGGTGCAGAGTTTGTATAAAAAAGGCAAAGTTCAAACAATTGTCGACTAATTACAGTGGACATTTTTTCTTCTCTTACTGCTCTCTGAAAGAGGTTTCAGTGTAGCCTGACTCTCAGCTGTTTGAAGAGGACGGAAAGAGAAATGCAAACATGAGACGATGAGAGATTGGGGCGCACAACACATTGTTGCCAATTGCTTTCTTCTTGAAGAACTGGCAGGCAACTTGGATGTGTTAGACAAGAAAGAATAGGCACTTTAATCGAGTTTTAATGCCAGAAAGGCCAAGGTGTCAAATGATTGCTGTTCTGAGTTTTAGAAATGAAATATCTCAGCTTTCAAAAACGTCCCTCCATGACTGTTCCTACACCCACTTACTGCGCATACTGGTGTGGGCAGAATTTTAAAAACATGCAAGGAAATGGTAGTTATAATTATATATATCCTGCTTTTGCAAGAGCAGGCATCAATCGATGGCAGCTTTGACAGGTCGTTCTGTGCGCCTGACTCATTCTTATGAAACTTTTTTTGGCATATGGTAAAGACAATAAACTTATGGCTGTATATGGAATATTAATAATTGTATTATTCATGTAAGTATTTGTTGATATATTTTATAATATATATGTGTGTGTATATTCTTTATTTCTCCCTTTCTTCCTTTTCTTCCTTTCTTTCTCTATTTATTTCAAGTGTTTAGTTTTAGACGTCAATGCAGCAGAATCCATACCCCTTTATTAAAATGTTTATCATTTTTACACCATTTTTTATGAAAAGCTGCTTTTATCTAGTTTTATCACACTGTTTTTATCTAAATTCATTTGACTGTACCCCAGTTGAAATTGCAAGAGCAATTTGAAATCTTTCTAATGATGTAGGCCTATTTTATTTTCATTGCTGTATGTATTTGTGTAGTCGTATTATTCCTCCTTCCAAACAAAATCAGCAATCATCAATGGGTCATCATCATGGCAAATAGCCTTCCAGTATTAATATGAACAAATCAGTGGAGAATTTCACTTTATTGGGAACAATGAACAAGCAACAATTTCCAATCAAGGCAGAAGTCTGCTCCATGATTCAGCACAACAGTGATAAAAATGGAGAGAATAAGTCTTTTCATCTACCAGCGCAATCCTAAGAAAAATGTTTGCATCCACAGCACCATGTATTTAACAGTGGAAGTTGATGATAGCCCACTTAAAACGCTTGAGACAGATCCAAAAGATCCACGTTTGGTGTTGATGAATCTGAGGTTGCAGAAGTACACAGTGAGGGCTACTGCCCATGGTTTACCTGTGTTGGTGTTTTATAACATCCTGGACATTGTCATTATCAATTTACATGTTTTACACTGTATAAACAGTGCATGAATAAGAAGATCAGTTGGTATGACATCTTCCTGCAACTAACTAAGAAGCTGCACACAAACTACATGACGGCCAGGGAGACTCTCTTCTCCGAGCACAGCGGAGACACCACGCCACGGCCCGTACACATCACCGTTCTGATGATGATGCTGAGAAAAGTGAACTTCTGTGAGAAACTGCTGTTTTATTTCCTTGCAGACTATTTCAGCACTAATTAGGCTCATTCTTGCTTGCATGTAGTGTTTTATTTCCTTGCAATTTTAATATATTATATTACAAATTCTCAAATGTAGCTCTGTTCTTATTTATATTTATTTTATTTAAGTAAACACACTTTGGCCATGGTGCAATTCTTTGCTTTGAAAAGTAATGTTAAAGGCATATTAAGTAATCTATCAACCGCTATCAGCGACCAGTAGGAATTGCAACAACATCAATAGAACTTATCTGGTCTCTGGTATTAGTAGTTATCAAAAACCAACTATCATCAAACCCCTGCAGATATATTATGGCGATTATGTGCAATGGGGCAAAAAAATCCTACTTATTACACCTTTGAGATTAGAGAAAGGTTAGAGATTAGAAAAGCGGCTTTGTGCCTGGAAGGTCAAATCCCTGGACTGGCTGGGAAAATGTGGGTGGGGAAAGTGAATGAGTAACGTTCTCCCCTCACTCAGCGACATCCATCAGTGTTCCCTTGAACAAGGCTCTTAACCCCAACCTGCTCAAGTGCAGCTGCCCAGTGGCCAGCAGTAGAAGACTGCAGTTCTACTGGGCAGCTCCGAGTGGCCAGCTGTAGAAAACTGTAGTTCTACTGGGCAGCTCCCAGGTCTGAATGTGTGCAACTGAACATGGCGCTCAGTTGATTTTCCCTTGTTAAACAGTGGAAATAATGGAAATATGTATTAAACACAATTGACAGTATCAAATAAAATGCACACACAGTCTACAAATTCTATGTATTTGAACTATTATTAATTTATTTGCAAAAAACTAATGACGATAATGCAACAACCCCATTCCATGTTTGTTTCTTATGACTGATGTTTCCTATAGCTGCAAGTATTTGTTACAATAAAGTCAGTTTGTAATTAGTTTTAAAATGGCATCCCTGAGGATTTTTTAACTGACTATAGCATTACATTTATCTTTTTTAATGATATTTATCACTGCATGCAGAGTGCCTTGTCAGTTGGCACTCCCTTTCTTCCACATATTAGATTAAATCTAAAATAAAAGTAAGGTAAAAATACAATACATAGTTCATACAAGTGCAGGGAGGAACAGACGTACAGGATGGACCTTGGAACAACAAAACAGAATAGTTGGAGATTTATTTCCAATGTGATCCTGTATCTAAACGTACATGAGAAACACTGAACAATATGCATAACTTCAAAACTAAAGCATAAGAATGCATCTTTATCTGGTATTTTTTTCCATTACAATCTCTTGATAAAAGAATTGAAATGATTTATAGATATCCCTGTTGTTAAGCGCATTAGGAAGACTATTCTAGCACCTGAGTTTGCAGAGTACTTTTTCCCACAGAGGTCCTGAATCGGTAGATGTGAACATCTGTCAAACACGCTCTTATTCTGTAATTATGAGACTCCCTGACAAATGAGATGCTGTAGCAACCTTCCATATGACAGTTTTGGCATTAGTGAAGGATGGATGGAATGAGTGACTTACACGTTTTGTCAGTTTCGTCAGAGGCGTCAGGGCAGTCTGGTTCGCCATCACAGAGCCAGGCCTCGGGGACGCAGGTTTGCCGGTCGTGACAGTGAAACTCCCCAACATCACACAAGATGGTTTCTGGATTGAATGAGGAAAGGATGGAGAAAGAGACAGAAAAGATGCAGCCTGAGGTGATGGGAATAAATGGGTGCTTCACATGCTTTATCAGAAAACATGCACTAGATATGCACTAAAAGTGAGCACGAGTGGTTCCATCTTGCAGTTTAAGGAACCAAGTTAATGGTATGGGTGAGGTGGCACTGATCCAAGCAAATTATTATTATTGTGACCTTTATGTCATCCTTATTGGAAGCATAAAGCTGAATAAAACATGGATGAAGTCATGGTCTTTTTTTGAAAAGCGTGACAATAAATAGAGTCTATGCTTTTGTCAAAGACGTATTTTTCGCACACCACAATTACATAATCTCATCATCGGAACATGAGGCTGCCATACATTTTTCTTCCAGAAGCTTAGAACACTGCAAAAAAGACTCAGACAGAAGTCGCCCAGGCATTGTGATTCTGACAGCCGCTCTCATCTAACAAAGACGTAATGTCCTTCGTGCCTTGGCAAACTATTACAAAGTAGTCTTGGCAAGTTTGTTCTTATCTCTTTGCCTCCTTGGGCATTGTATTTTGATTGGGGGGCAGTGAAAGCCCAGTCAACTAAAAAGTCATCACAGCTTTTCAATATAGCAAGCATCTGTCAGAGTGTTGACATGTTTCCTGCCGGCAGCTGTCAGAGACTCGGCTCGATCATTCTTGGGAGTGACACAAGCTTTTGCTAAAGATTTGACAACACAAAGTGACCTACCGCTACCGCTCCTCAGTGCCAAGGAGAAGCGGTAATTTGTTTCTAAGCTTAACCCACGGATACTCAAACAGGTTCTGACTCCCCCTCTTACTCCCTCTCTATCTCCCTCTCCCTCTCTCTCTCTCTCTCACTCTCCACCTCTCTCCCAGTGTGTTCCTAACCCATTAGCGATGGGAGTGGAGCAAGTGGGAGATCAGGTCTGTACGTTTGAACAGTGGGAGTGATAATTCAACGCACCACTGCTCCCTGTCCCGGCACCCTCCAGCATATTCACTACCCAGGGACAAATCTGAAAAGGTCAAACATCTCATCCATTCTACCGCTTCTATTCCGCCTGACGCAATCTATCTGAAATCTTGCAATTTGATTCAAGGTCTCTTTTGAAATATTCAAAGCCTTTTTCATGTTTTAAAAGGGGACATTCTTAAACGTGCAAGCATACTGATTGCTGCACACCAGGGGCTTCAATAAAATACTTTTAAAGAAAATAAATTCCAATGCTGAAGCAGAAAAAATGCTTTCTCAAGGAAGCCTACTGCATGAGAAAATGGTCCACTAACCATTTTTTCCCCAAAAAAACTGGAACAGAACCAAAATAAAACCAAAATAAAAATCTAGGAACTTCATGAAAACGTTTTTTGCAATAAGTGGAACAACATGAACAACGAGCTGCAGTTAAAGCTGCATTATGTAACTTTTTAATATAAAAATGCAAGTGCCTTATCAGTCTAGTTCAGTGGGGCTGCGACAGAGAAGACTGGCCCCTCCCCCTTCATTGAGCTGCAGTAGATTCGCTCCATTCACCCCAATGAAGTTTTGGAGTCGGTAGGTACACTGACGGGAACATTTTCTCCGAGCATAGAAAGTAACTTACGAGCTGAATGCACACAGCTCTGAAACAGCAGTGGGCGAGCTAGCGCCTTGGCTATTGCTGCAGAGAGCTGGATTTACCGCAAGCAAACATGACTGAAGCTGCTAACAAAGCTGCAAACAGTCACCGCTCGCTGCCACTTGGGGCTGCTAACAATTAAATTACATAAAGTTGCATAGTGCAGGTTTACGATCAGTTTCTTATGCATTGTGGAGCAGAAAATGTTTTGTGATATTTTCATTTGATCTTTTGTACTATGCCAGAAATAAGTAATCCAGTCTAAACATTGGAAACTTTTAACATAACATCTAGTACCCACATTGGCACTGAACTGAATTATGAGGTGAGTATATTGTTACACCACTAATAATTAAAGTAGACATGAAGAGGACAAACATTAGTCACTTTTCCAGAAGCAAAAAAAAGAGCACTCACAAGCGTAACACATCCATAAACACAATTGGGGCTTGAGGTTGGGTGAGGCGTGCTCAGTTTGCAAAAGTCTCTGTAGATGTGTCTCTTGCACCTTTGAAGCTGTATTGATTACCATTGAAAAGCAGAGGGCTGATGGCTAAGGGGTCATTTCCTCAGCTGGTGGTGGAAGCCATGAAAGAGATGGCCCCTGGACCTCGGAGCAGCCCAACTACCTATTGATGTTCTACCTTCTTTCATGCAACTCCTTGAAAAAAAAGGCCAAATATGAGTCATCCTTATGACCTCTTATGTCAATTCATCTCCCCTTCAGATCCGCCAAATGCCTGTCCTTGACTCAGACTGTCACTGCAGCTTTGGGGGCTTGATAGAAAGAAAGGGGACAAATACACAATTCAGGGAAGCGAACCCGTCCATTTTTCTTTTCTCCTTTTCCCTGTTTGAAATACCACTGCATTTGCATGAGAAAGATGCATACGGCACACTGTATCACTAAGCAGTATGGTTATTTGCAGATAATTCTGTACAAACAACAAGCGGGTGGCTAGAGAAAAAACAGCGAAAAATGGCAGCAGCCTGTAGTGAGTGGAAAAAAACATACTGGTCCCATTACCATAACAGTGGAAAACGTTCAGTGGAGCTTGGTCGGGAACATTATCATGAGCTTCATTCCTGACACCCAACTGCCACCACTGGCACAACACTGTGGCTCATTAAAGCCATTGGAATGCGCCAGATTTTTTTCAGAGAGAGAAACAAAGCGTCATTTGGAGTCAGGCTGACGGGGAAGATGGCTTACAAACATGGGGAAGGAGGGCCAGCCAGCACTCTCTGCAGCAGCATACATTTTGTTGAAGTTTAGTTTTCTGTATTACATGAAATGAGATATGCACTCTCAAATGTTGACCAATTATTAAACACAAATCCAGCATTGCATTGTTTAGCTGAAGAAGAAAAAAACATGTCTGTGAATGTTCCTCAACCGCGCCTATCTTAGAGTTTCAGGTTGAGAAATAACTGCTATCTCAGGAAGCTATTTGCAGCTCGTCCAACCTGCTCGGCTCTACATAGAAAGCTGTGTGTGAACTTGACAGGTCAGTGATAGTCCATTAGACCTGTATTACAACCAAGGAATTCAAGGTCACACAATGACTAGTTTGGAGCAGAATAGAAAACAGTAGTGGAATAAATTTGAATACTACACACACTCACACTCACGCACACGCACACACACACACACACAAACACGATTAAACTCTTATGAGATACATGCACTGTGTAACACAAGTCAAGCGGATCTGCTGGGTTCAAATATACATTTTTCACAGGTCTAATCAGGACAAATGTGCAGGAGCACAGAAATCCACGTGCATGTGCACGTGCACAAACACTCACATACCAAAAACCCACCTGAACCCATGTACGCAAACATTAGTATATGCAAACCCTCTCATAGTATCAGAGCAGGGACTTTGCTTCCCGGCCAGCTGCAGGTCATATGCATTATGGATGAGTATTGGGCTGTGAGCCAAACTAAGCGGGTTATTAAGTATAACCACAGTATAATGCGCTCTCTCTCTTAATCTTCATATCTTCGATCTGCCAAAAGTTGCAAGGCAGTGTGACGCATCTCAATAATGCCTCACACCTGTGTAATGAATCTTTATTACAAGCGTATCTCGAGAAGTGACATACGCCATGTGGTATTTAGACCTAAATGCCATCCACTTCGACTCTGATCAGAATATGAAGACTAGAGAAAGTGCCATTACTCTACTCACACTGATGAATGATTTTAGAATGTCACAGCATTACTGGAAGCATGCCCACATTTACACAAATTTGTGGATGTCAGTTTTGCAGCAAGCCCACATCTCTGTACTGTATCCTAAAAAGATTTTTTTTTTTTAAAGTGAAGTTTAAGAGATCACGAAGCCAATCTAAGTTAACAAACAGTTTTATGAAAGGGAAGAGAAAGGTAATTGTGTCTACGGATTCTGGCGAACAACTGGCTCCAGGAAACACCATCCAGGACCCGGGGCCTTTCCCCATGGCAATGCTGAGCAACTCTGTAGTCTAGCCATGAAATGGGTGAGAAATCAATGCAGTAGGACTATGCAGCATTCATTAGACACTGCCTGACCTTCACCATAGAGCGAGGTCACTTTTATTTTCTCAACAACAGCGGGGGCATGTCAACAAATTATTAAAAGGGAGCATAAGAAAAGTTTCAGAAGACAATGCTGCAATGGCCTCCTGCTCCTTGGCATAAATCCCTGAACCAGTAAACAATGAATGATTCATAAGACTGATCTTCAGCTGTGTGGTGTTTGCTGCCCTTTTACTCCACATGCAACGGAAGGCATTACAGTACAATGAATTCACAGGGAAAGCACTATATCCCAAGGACCTCTGAATCATTGCACTAGTAATTGGTGTATTTGCCAAGCCAGAGCTTATTTTTGCATTATCTGAGAATCACCTTAGTGGGCAAACTGTAAAGTTTTGTTCCAAAGTGTATTGTCCCAACATATTAAAAAATGTGACATCTACTCACTAGATTTGTCAAGGCCAGTTGACAAAGGAAGCATACTTTGTGAACAAAGTCATGGTTGTGCAAGTCAAAGCAGACAACTTTTAATCCAAGGAAGCAGTAATAATGTTACTACTGTTTATGTTGTCCAGTTTAGTTGAGGTATGGAACATTCCCCAATTTCCCCACAGGGATCATTAGAGTTTTGTCTGATCTGATCTAGGTTTGTTGACAATAATCAGCCGATCAGCCTCATTCAATACCCTGGCTGTTTTCCTATCTTAGATTGTATTTCAACTTCAAACGAACCACTGAGACCACCTCTCTCAGACAGACCAGGGAGTGTTTTTCGGTACACTCAGCTCCTTAAATGAACCAAAGTAAGGAGGTAAAGACTCTAGGGTTCAATTCAACCAGTTCAAACAACGTAGCTGTGAAAGCACCCTAAAACTCATTATAGAATACAATTGTAATTAAAAGCAATCCTAATATCTGCTGTTCAGCATGTGTTGGAGACGTTTCCTTAAAGAGAGATTTCACAAACAACTTCACACACAGTTCAGCAATAATCAACAAACAGCACCATTTGTATAGAGCACATCTGAGGAATGATGTTGAAACTGCACCAGGCAATTTTGCATGTTGGTGGCTCCAAATGGCAGCGAAAAGTTTGAAATTTAAGGACCTCAATACACTGAAATATTTGAATGCAATGATGCAATGTGAGTAAACTGCACACAGCACGCTCATGTTTACCAACCCGGCCGATCTGTGATCGCTTTGTACCAAAGGATACCAAAGGGATGAGAGAAGTTTAATGTTTGGTCATATCTGGTCTAATGCTTGAGCGCACACTCGCTGCTGTTTAGCAGGAAGTTTTGGATTTTGCTGTTTTGATTCATCACTTCCTGTGGACAGAGAAGTGTCCATACCATACCCAACACCAGAATTTAATTTGGGCATATAAAGCGACTGTATAGTGTCTCAAATACGGGGATGGGATGTTCTTCTCTGTTGCAGCCCCACTTTGTGATTTAAGATGATAACTCTGGTGTTTTTCACATAAACCTCTTGCCTAGTACAGCTTTAAGTAGGCTCCCATTTAGAAAACAACAAAAAAAATCTTTCAGAGGAAAAAGGCTGCGTTCATGTCATGTTGCATTTACCATACATACAACCAGCCGACTGGGAAAAACCTGTTAACCTCTTACTGGTAATTACAACTAGGATTTATGGGATTTTTCTGTGGGCTCCATATCTCCCACGATATCTCCCATTCTACCATCACGAATTGCAGAAGCAAGTCAGCACAAGCAGCAAACATTGCAGTGAATCCACCGATGTTGCCAGTCCAAAATAATAAAAATCTAAATCATCAGTTATATTCACACTAATTCAATAAATTCTACAAAAAATGAGTAGAGCTGATGTGGCAGTGTGTGTCCGAGTTAAACACATTAATGCTTCCAAGTTGAAGCAATGAGATGTCGTTCTTTCAGTTCATTCGATATCACGTGAACGTAACAAAAGACTGAAGGTGCTTGTCAAAGGGGCAACCTAGTGGCCGCTCCCATCTCTGTAATTTTGAGACAGATTCACAGTTCTTGTGTGAATTGGTCGTTGACCAGTGAGATAGACGCTTTTCTCTGTTGCAGCCCAACATTGTGATTTAGACTTTTCTACCTAAAAATCTTACCTGGTGCACCCTTCAAAAAAAGTATATTATTCCTATAATAAAACATTAAATATATTAATACACTCCATTGGGCCTAGCCTATATGAATTTCATTTCCATGAGAGTGTGTCATTATTCCACCAATAATTGAAAAGACTCCCGCCCCCTCCTCTCCTCCTGCCTTTCCTTGCTCCATTCAAGGTCACCAAATCACCATGTTCCTTCAAAGACCTCCATCTTAACCAGGAGCAGTCAGAAGGATTTATGCCCTGGCCCACGTCATGATTACCAATCAGGTGGTAATAGCTGCTTAAGCAGACAGGGTTTTTGTCATCACTGAGGGGTGAACTGCCAGTCAAGGTTTCCATTGGGCTCGTCCAGTGCAAGCTGATACTCTGGGGGGGGTCAGTGCCTTGGGTTTAGCTTCCAGATTAAACTGCATTATGTGAGTGGAGTGAGAGCTGTTCCGGTGAGGGATCACATCCTCCATGGCCCCTCTGTACCACTGCACACGCTAAATGAGCCATTCATTACCTATCAACTCCACCTTGGCAAGTAACATATTACCTTACCAACAATACAAACTGGTCTAAATCTAAATTCTATACGGAAGACAACAAGGTGCCTTTGCCACAGAGGTGCTGCAGTACCACCTTAACTTACCAACTACAATACAGTTGCTAAAAATCCTCACAATGCCCAGTAAATCAAATCACACCATAAATAATTAAAGATAATCCACATTTGAAATTGAAAATTAAAAACATGGCCCATCTGTCAAAGTCTAATAGCAAAGTTTTGTAAGTCAGAAGGATGCCTTCCAAATCAACAAATACAAGAAGAGGGCTTTCAGGAGATGTAACACACCCTCTGGTGGCCATAGTGGAGGTCCTCAACAGTGGGCAAGGGTGGATGTGAACAGATGATTGCGTTTCTAGACATACAACTTGTCTGTCTCAGCAGAATAGGCAGTTCATTTCTGTGCTGTTTTTTTTTACCACTGATAAATCTGATAAATTTGGTCTTCAGTTAATGCAAATCATAGTATCTTGTCAGCTAGCATCACCGTCTTGTGAACACATCGGATTAGAAGTTAACATTAACTTCAGCTGCTTTGCTAAAATAGTCTGCTGGCTAGTTAAAAAGTTGGTTTTGGTTTTGCTAGCTGTTTGTTTGTTCAGGTTGTCTGAGCCGACTCTTCTCAAGCTACAACTGAGAGGGTTGTGGAGTAGAGACTAGGACTAAAGACAAGACGATTTACTGTGTCACAGTAACCTTATCAGACCATTTACTTTTACTTCACATTACTGAATGGGTCTACACCCATGCTACCACTGGCTTTTTCAGGTCTATCTCTTTTTCTATCCTGGTTGGTACATATTTAGCCATTATTTGCGCACAACCAATTCACTAATGGACCTCCATGATGGAGCCAGACATTGTTTTTCAGGAGGAACCTCTATCAATACGATAGATAGCAGTGGACAACATTTACTGGTCGATATCCAATAATTGATGAAAGGCCAATATCATTACCATATCTAACCCTAGCAGAAACTAACTTTTTATATGGTATAATAAATTGCAACCCATTGCTAATTTGACATTTCTGTCTCATTGCCAGCCACAGGGCCATAGAAGCATGTGATTAGGATGGACTTGCTCTTTATTTAAGTTTTTCTACTTTACTCCTCAGTGAAGTCTGAAACGTTGCACAGCTGGGAGTCAACTTAAACAGATCTGATTAGTTTCGTTCCATTAGAAATGGGGCGCACGTCTCTTCCAATGTGCATCACAACACAAGCCAGCCTTATTAGGCAGTGGTAGCAGCATAACTGTGTTAAACTGTAATGTGAACTGAGAACTGATCCAACTGTGGGTCAGATAACATTTGCTAGAAGACCTATATGGATATTTTGTTTTGTTGTCAGAAATGGGCAAAATACATCTAAATGTATCTCCTTACAAATTCTCATCCTCATTGTTACAGATATTCTTTCAGCAAATGTATCAAAATAAACTAGAAATTACTGACACCAGTAAATGTCTATAATAAAACATGCATGTATTCTGTATTTTGGGCATGTATCTTTCTGTGGCTTCTCTACATCTGGCCCGGACAGCTCAGTCAGTAGAGCATGAGGCTCTCAGTCACGGGGTTGTGGGTTTGATCCTTACATAGCATTAACTACCACCTCTGTAAGTCACTTTGGATAAAAGCACCTGCTAAATGACTGTAATGTCTATAATACATCCATGAAGAAACAGACTATGTAGTTGTGTTAACTGTCCTATTGCCCATTTCTGTGTCTCTTGCATGGATTATAATCTTTTACCTAATTTCCAATTCCAGTTTTTGATTGGTTGCAGAACACCCCGGGATATAAAGGTACATGTACATCCTGTACCATCTGCCCTTCTAAAAGAATTAGTGTGCAGAACTATAGATATTACACTTGTCTGATGAGAAGCCTTAAAATGCAGCCCTGCCAATGTACTCACCGCATTGTGCTGTTCAAGTAGCTCAACAGGGGCAAATTCAGATGTAACCATTGCTAAGTCCCACTTTTTACTGCATGCTTGCAGAACTGCTGCTGCACTTTTAGTCTGTCCCTGCAAGGAAATTAAGTTTTGCTTTTCAGCTCTTGTAAGTGACAAAGAATACTCTGGTAATTATATGGTTGAGAAACAGTTGTTATGTATTACAGTATACTTTAGTTCTACTGTGTAACATTGAAGAAAGAATTATTTGCCATAAATTAATTAAGGGACTTGTAAAATGGCCACCACTGTCTGGTTTCTAACTGGTATTTTTCCCTCATCAAGAAATGTTTATCTGATCAAGTTAAATGCAAAACTAATGTCCTCAGAGGTGTCTTGCTACAACTTATATGATAATTTAGTAACAGATGAAAAAACTATAAATAAATAATACATATTTCAAATACATGTATGTGACAATGATGCCATTAAGAACAGGTAAATTGTTGTGCGTTAAATAACTGTAATTTAGTACTCTAATATAAAATGATTTTGTCAGTATTGTTACAAGTTCGAAAATTCACACCACCAAGCAGATGCTTCTATAAAAAAAGTGCAGCCCATTATCTCGGTAGAGACTCTTGCAAATAGGTTTATTCAAACTGATGGTCTGGCAGATTTTGCCTGTTTGTTATGGAACTGCTGCCACATGCTTTCCACAGAAATGTGGGCTCGATTAGGATATTTAAACTTCTAAGCGAGATGGTAAAGCAACAACGTCTCAGTCAGGTTATTATAGTCCGTCATTGCATAGTTATTTCTGATGATCACAAGTCCACTACAAATCAACAGATCAGCTCGGACAGCATAAATTGCAATAGTGGTGGTGCTTAAGCCACCAATACCTATCAATTATGTAATTACATGGTGCATGTGTGTGTGTGTGTGTGTGTGTGTGTGTGTGTGTGTGTGGTGTGTGTGTAGTGTGTGTGTCTCAAAAGTCTCATATTAACGAGAGTCCCCGTGGGTTGCATGCATGACTCACTCAGTGCACTTGTGACAGCGCTGTCACAAACACACACACATACAAGCATACACACACACAGCAATGTGCGATATCATGGCTATGCAGATGATATGGCGCTGTGGGGGTGTTTCTGTGAAAGAATAGAGCGATATCTCTCAGAGGACAGAGAGGAGAGGAAGAGGAGTGGAGGAGGAAAAGAATGAGTCTCAAGTTCCTCAACCAAGGCAGCTGCACCCCAATTAAAATCATTTCACCACACATTTTTTGGTGTGTGTGTTTTATGTGTGTGTGTCTACATCTGTGTCTGTGTCTGTCTGAAGTGATCTGTTCCATTTGTACATTTGTATGTGAAGTGCTATATAGAGGAGGAACCACATCTGGCGCTGTCATGGAGGTTCAGTGGAGAACTAGTCTAGTCTGGGCTAGAAAAAGAGACAGCTGAAAATGATTGTTGTGGTTTGGGTGCAGGTCAATTCAGTAACGTTATAAGTTAAAGGTTGAGGTTACTGTGACACCAATCATGTCTTTACCCCAAAACACTCTGTAGCTTGAGAAGAATCAGCTCAGTTAACCTGAACAAATGCTGCTTTTTGGCTTTTGCTAGCTAGCTAACTAGCCAGCGGGCTAATTTAGCAAAGCAAATAACCGATGTTAACGTTAACAAGCGACTACTAGTCACTACTAACACCACCTTCTACTACATATGTTAGCTAGTGCAGACAGTGATGGATAACCAGATATGGTTAGCTAGCTAACAAGGCCACAGATGCATCAGTGGTGAAATGATCAGTTCCCAGTCAAAAAAGAGCACAGAAACCAACCAAGTCTACTCAGTTTTGTTGAGATGACAAAGTCGTATTTTGTTATATGTTCTGTTTTATTTGAGGTATTGTTTCCCCAGACTAAGGCAGCCAGAGGGTGCGTTACGTCACTTGAAAGCCCTCTATTGAATAGTTTAAGTCAGGGTAACGGTAGACTCATTCAATGAAATGGTCATGACTGTGTGTGTGTGTGTGTGTGTGTATACATTACTGTATCCATATTTCATGTTCACTAACCCACACCACACCCTTCTTTTCCTCCCTCCTGTCTCTTCTACGTCTAGCGATCAAAGACGTCTTACCTGAACAATTCATCACGTCTTAATTGTGTTTTGAGTCGTTAGCTTTAATTATTTCAGACATCCCAACATTTTCTGATCAAAGTCCACAACCAAGGTCATCCCATCTCACCCTCCATCCTTCATCCATCCATTCCTCTGTCGCTCCCCATTAATCAGTGTAGCTCAGTGCCGTGGCATGCAGTAACTATTTATGTTTGTCATACTCTCCATCTTATCGGTCCAGGAAGGGTCTCAAACCTGGGACTTTCTATCTATCTATCTATCTATCTATCTATCTATCTATCTATCTATCTGTCTATTCGTCTATCTATCTATCTATCTATCTATCTATCTATCTATCTATCTATCTATCTATCTATCTGTCTATCTGTCTGTCTGTCTATCTATCTATCTATCTGTCTGTCTGTCTGTCTGTCTGTCTATCTATCTGTCTATCTGTCTATCTATCTATCTATGTATCTATCTATGTATCTATCTATCTACCTCTCTCTCTCTCTCTCTCTCTCTCTAGCTATCTCTCACAGCCACACACACACATATACACACACACATATATACACACACACACACAAACACACACACGCGCTAAGTAGGTCTGTGTTTAGAGCCATATGCCCTGAGAATGCAGCTCATCTCAATAAAACATGGTGGTTCGTTGTTAATCTTTAATAGTTCTGTCCTTGAGTATTAACCCACATGAACACACATTTAGGGCACCGTCCCTTAACACACACAGACACATACACACACACACACACACACACACACACCTCCATCACATCATCACTTTGCACTTCT
>OOFE01045462.1:0-10446 GCA_900323365.1 Monocentris japonica | reverse complement strand
TCTGCTTCAAGGTTCGACGTGTTGTGCGTTCAGAGATGGTATTCTGCATACCTTGGTTGTAACGAGTGGTTATTTGAGTTACTGTTGCCTTTCTATCATTTCAAACCAGTCTGCCCATTTTCCTCTGACCTCTGACATCAACAAGGCATTTTCATCCACACAACTGCCGCTCACTGGATATTTTCTCTTTTTCGGACCAGTCTCTGTAAACCTTAGAGATGGTTGTGCGTGAAAATCCCAGTAGATCAGCAGTTTCTGAAATACTCAGACCAGCCCGTCTGGCACCAACAACCATGCCACGTTCAAAGTCACTTAAATCCCCTTTCTTCCCCATTCTGATGCTCGGTTTGAACTTCAGCAAGTTGTCTTGACCACGTCTACATGCCTAAATGCATTGAGTTGCAGCCATGTGATTGGCTGATGAGCTATTTGTGTTAACAAGCAATTGAACAGGTGTACCTAATAAAGTGGCCAGTGAGTGTATATACTGTATGTGCACTGTAAAAGTGTATAATAGTTTATTACAACATCCATAGTTTTGAATGTATTTATACAAACACACTACACGTACAACATTATTATAGGGAACAGAAAGCACATTTTGTATTTTCGTATTAACATTTGATTGTAATTGTCATGTTTTATTTTTATAAAACTTTCTCATTCTCTGCTTTGGCAACACAAATGTATTTACATGTCATACATTTACATGCCAATAAAGCATTATGTTGAAATTGAAAATTAAATTGAGAGAGAAAACGAATGAGAAAGAAAGTGAGATTGAGTCTTGTCTGTCTGACAGCTGTGAGGCCTCATGACCCAGTGCAATGCCAAAACTCCCTGTTTCACTTGTTTCAAAAGCACATCACCACGCCTTGAGTGTGTCTGTGTGTGCATCTGGCTGCCATGGCAACAGTACAAAACCTTCCTATGTAGGACAGATGGGCCATGGTGGGAGAGATGGAGTCCATGAGTGTGTTTACAGCTTCAGTTAGTGTGTGTGTGAGAGAGAGAGAAAGAGAGAGCGAGAGAGAGAGAGAGAGAGAGTGAAAGAGAGAGAGAGAGGGGTAGGGGAATAGTGGGGGAAAAAGAGAAATGGAGCAAGCTAGAGAAAATCACAACAAACTATGTAAATTATATTATCTATCTATTTGTGTGTGTGTGTGTGTGTGTGTGTGTGTGAATACCAGTGGTATAACATGGGTGAACACAAGTGTGATCATGTTGCTTTAATTTCACACACACACACACACACACACACACACACACACACACACACAGACACATTAACCGACTTAACGTTCCACAAAGCCCTGCTTCATATTATCTCAGTTACAAACACTGACACCTGCGCAGTGCCCAGCGCAGCCATAGTCTTCTACAGTGAACTGATTAGATGCCTTGCTCAAGTGTACCTTAATGACAGATGGTGAGGAAGGAGAGAGCATTTTCCATTCTCACTTTCACTGGCAAGTTTTTCCCAGCTGGACTGGAGCGTCAAACCCACAGCTCTCTGGTCACAAACAGGCTCCTCCTACCCCAGCATACCCAAACATGATGCTTTGTGTCATATCAAGCAGTATTATATATTTCTGCATGCTAAGCTGAAGCTACCAATCACAACCAATAATAAAACTGGGACCATTCCACCAGCATTTCCCAGAAGTAAATAGAGAGTTGCGTAAACTATGTGTATCACTGAAGTGTTAAGAAGTTTTTATTGTAAGGTGGGCAGGAACAGATGGATTAATATGAGTCAGGAGTGCTTTTTTCCAATTGCACTCTACAGTATACTTCAGATGTAAAAAATATTCCACTACCGCTGGATCAGTTCTAATTATATTTAATGGAAAATAGAGACCATATAACCAGAGAAGTAATCATCAGCAACTGTTTGTCAAGCTAGAATTAACCTCAGTGGAAAAACATAACTTTATAAGCTAATGTCTGGCAATTGATTGCATTTAGTGAATTTTTCCACTCCATGACAAGAGTTGAGTCATCACAATACTGAAAGGACACACAAACATCATATTTGTGCGTACTTCATGTAATCTATTCAGCAAAATCAGTTTGTCCTACATGCTCTATTTTGGTCAACAAAGATTCTTCATAAAGTTTCTGGGCTCAATAAACGGAATAAAGGATTGATTTTTCTTACAAATACCATATTTTTGAAAGTTAATACAGCCAAGGTAGTGTATCATATAATGCTAAAAGCTAGATAAGTGGGATTGTGAGTGGAAGCTGCTGGGTCCAATTCCCAGACTGGCAAATCAAGGTGGGCAAACTGAACACTATCCCCTCCTTTAACAACTACTGTTGAGGTGCCCTTCGGCATGGCACTCAACCCCCAACTGCCCCAATTGCTCTCGTGCCCAAGCATGAATGTTTGCTCAGAAAAAAAAGCATATGTGCAAAGCCCTTCCATGGATAAATTAAAGTGGAAAAGAAAGATTTCCATGGAATCAAAAGTGAGCAATAGAAAGAAGAATAGAAAATCAGTTGATGTTGAAGTTGAAGTCAGTTCATCAAGTGAAATGTGTTGCTGATTATTTCATGACACAGACATATTGGTCTTATTTCTATAACAGCTTTGTAAGATTAAAGAGAAGTAAGAGAAGTCTTGGTTTCAGTATGTCCATAGTCACCTAAAATCATTCACAGAATCTCAGAGAAATAGTGCCCATGCTGGACACACACACACACACACACACACACACACACATACACAGACACTCTATCACCACCACTATATGACTCATTTACAGCATCTCCCCTGGTTGATGTGTAAATGATTCTGTTTAGAGTTAGTTGACAACCAATCACGTTCAGATCCTGGGTGTGTTTACTCAAAAAAAAAAAAAAAAAAAAATTTGCCTACAAAAGAGCAAATGACAAAATGGCCTGAAAACACAGCGGGGGGGAAACAGCCCAATCTGTCATTCAGCATTCATATTTTTAAATACCAAGCCAAGGGGACTGAAATTAACTTTCCTAGGCCATATATCTAACCCTTTAACAGGCACTACATGAAATAACTTTCAGAGAGAATAGGAGTGTGGACGTTCAGCCTAAAGTGAGTGATTAAAGTATAATACAGACTTTTCTAGCAGAGGGGTCAAAGTTAACTAAGCACCACTGTGAGCTGCTGTGAAACATGTCTGCAGAACTGAAATACCCCTCTCAACAATGTTCACATTGTGTGAACAGTATGAAGAATGTGCAGATCTGTTACAATGCCACTCTCCCGTCACTTCAGCCAATCTGTAGGCTATGACAACAACAACAGAAATAACAAGGAAACTCACCGGGCTTGTAGTGGTAAATTAAAAGGTAGGAAAAATATTATCATAAAGCAAATAGCCACTGATATTAACCACAATCTATCAAATTTTCAGGAAAGCATTAATGTATGCTTTTTTCCCCCTTGTAAGACCCTATTCTCATATTAAAACCATCAGTTTGACAATATGTACTGTGTATATACTACGAATGCACCTCATAATGATCTATGTCAGCCTAAAAAGCTGTGTAAAATCTATTCTGGGTTTATTTTCCATTACATCTCACTTCTGCCAATCTGAAGACTATGACTATTCCCCAGCCAAATTGTGGAGAGTAAATGAAAATAGCATTCTGTAAAATCATTTTGAAAATAGGATTTTATTATTTCACTATTGCCATAGTGGAGAATTGATGCAGGCCTAGGTTGGCCTGTAGCGTTATATCCTCCACTTGGTCTTGGTTAACCATGGAAGTCTACACCTGCCATGTCCAACCGTGGAATCAGAATTAATTAAAAGTAAAAAATACATCTGATTTTTATTTCCATGGCGGGAGCAAGAGAGAAGAGGCCAACTTGTACGAGGCCAGCCATGTCTTCTTCTAGCAGGACAGATTAGGTTTGCTTAGCCTGATGCAATTAACACGCCAACTAATTTAACATGGGATTAGTTTCCTTCAGGCTGCAGGATCTGCCTCTAATTAACACCGCACAGAGTCCCCATTCTCTCTCACGCAAATACAATTAGGAAAGATCAAGTAGGCTAAAAGAGCGGCATGTAAGGATTTGTAGACATATTGACAATTACAAATGACAACTATTACATTTGATGCTTTTGGCTATGGTTTTGGTGAACATTTTCAGCTCCAATAGAGCTAGTTTAGTTTTATTCGCTTCTAAAAGGCTGTTATAAACAATGATCGTTCCTATGCTTAGTTGGTAAAGTCTGTAAAACAGGCGAGTTCCAACATCACACACATTGGTTGTATTTCAAACGTCTTTCAAATCTTTAAGTAAATCTTTAAGGACATTTTAAGCAAAATAAAAGAATGTAATTTCGGGGGGAAATAAATAATTGGTAACATATGGCTTCCGTCAGCGCTAGAACATAATGTTCTTTCTCCTGCAGCACCAAGTCAGATCTGAACCACAAACACGATTCAGAAGTTAACTTTTATTGAGACAAACTCCATTTACACCACCACTCTGGTTTCTGACACACACACACGCGCACACACACACACAGAGAGAGAGAGAGAGAGAGAGAGAGAGAGAGAACTATGCCATTACTACAGACTTTTTACAAAGTTAGTCAGACTTGGCCGATATCCTTTTTTCCGCAGGCTTAGGCAAACGCAGACGTTATGAAGCCCTATCTATGTACTGTATTGTTGCGTGTTTGCAACGTGTTACAACATATTTTTCTTGGGAAGCTCTAGCCAAACTTTTGATACTCAATAAAGTTTTCAAAAGTCAAAAATCAATCGAGTCATCACATCTGTTACTTATCCAATACAAAAAAACCACAAACAAAAACACAAATTAAATGAATTCCGAATAAAATGTAGACTGACCGGCCTAAGACACACGCCCGGATGTTGTAGTGGTAAATAAATAGCAGGGTAAACTAAGACCTCCATTATCATAACAAACAACCACCAATATAAACAAAAATACTATTTCAGAAAAGCATGAATTTATGAATTTCCCCCTTGAGATGCGAGATCCCATGTGAGATCCCATAGCAATATCATAAGTTTGACACGATTTACTGTGATCCATACCATGAATGCACCTCATAAAGATTTAAGCCAGCTGGGTAAACTCCATTAAATAAAAGAGAGGGTAGGCCGGGTTTAGGTAGGTTTACCATCCACTACACCCCTGGGTAAGAGTTCCCCTCTGTCCCACTCTTAACGCGTCCCAGCAGGTATTTAACTTACAGCACGTTGGTAGACAGCGGGATGTCCGCCGCCGCTGGGGCCCTTTCCAGACCGGTGTTGGAGCAGTTGACGACGCAGGACAGCTGGGCCCCCGACAGCGCACAGCTACAGTTAACTGGACACGGGCTGCAGCTCCTGCCGCCGTCCCCCTGCGGGCCGGTGCCCCAAGCCTCCAGGCAGCAGAGTGTGAAAAGGAGACTGGAAAGTAATCTAAACTTCGGGACGCAGACGCCATGTTTTCGCTTGGATAAAGTCTGTCCATTTCGACAAGGCATAGCTCACTCACATCTCATCGCCTCTGATGGTGTAAGTTCTCTCAGTCTGGGGAGAAAAACTAACCGCGTCCTTTTCGACGGTTTTCATGTGAGAAAACAAAAGAAGGGGCGAACTTTCCACACCGTTTTCTGCCGTTGTTTCCCCAGCTCTTTGGAGTTGAGATCCCCCTTCTCCGAAAACCTAACGGAGCTCTCTCCAGAATCCTTCCAGGGGGAAAAAACTTTTGGAGAACTTCCTCTCTCCCCCTCCTTTCACTTGATGTAGTTCTTCGAGCTGCCGCTGAGGCTCGAGACTTCAGTTTCGTTTGCTCTCGTGCCCCCTATCCCCTATCTATTCTATTGTATTGTATTCTATTCCGCCTTGCTCTACTGTATTCTATTCTATTCTATTCTAGTACAGTAATGTGCAAAAGTCTTAGGCACCCTAGATTTGTTTTAATATAAATTTGGTCTTGGTATTTTTTTTTTGTGTATTAATATTTTACACTACTACTCTATAGTATTTTTTTGATATTTAGAAACTTTTCATATTTTTATTTTTAAAAGCATCTTCGCTTTATGGAAGCACAATACTCCATATTCTAGTCTACTGTGCTCTATTCTATTCTGCTATATTCTACTCTGCTCTATTCTATTCTGCTCTATTCTATTCTGCTATATTCTACTCTACTGTACTCTGCCCTCCTCTATTCTATTCCACTCTACTGTATTCTATTCTTTTTCATTCTAATATGCTCTATTCTATTCTATTCTATTCTACTCTAATCTGCTCTATTACTATTCTATTCTGCTCTTCTCTGCTCTGCACTATTTTGTTCCATTTTATTCCAGTTAGTTTGGCCTTAACAGTGTTGAAATATAAATTACACACCATTGTACCCGTCATGCAACTACATGTAGATTCAACACAAACTCTCTCTCTCTTTGTCTGGCTCACTGTCTGTCTCTCTCTCTCTGTCTGTCTCCCTCTCCAGTACTTCCTGAAGCAGTGCAGGGCGCGTGTTAGAGGTGTTCCCTGTGTGCTTGTGTTGGCTCTGGCCCACTCAACCTCCCTGCGGGCAACTGATGCTCCGTTCAAAGAATAGCCTCATATTGACTCTTGAACCCTGTAGTGCCACATTTCAGTCTATTACATTACAGTCATTTAGCAGAAGCTTTTATCCAAAGCGACTGTCAAAGATACTTGACACTATGTGGGGATCAAACCCACAACCCTGAGACTGAGAGTCTCATGCTCTACCGACTGAGCTGTCCGGGCTGGACAACAGTCCAATGTGCGTCTTTGTGAGGCAATGCATGTGCGAATGGAAGGGGGGGTGTACACTACGTATTAGTTCAAATAGATCGTCTGTTATTGCTTCTTGTCAGTGTGTGTAATTGTACTGTAATTAAGTGGTACTGCATCAATACATATAATCCAGTAGAAATAGTATTAAAAATATACTGCAAATGATCCTAGTGACAACACAGTATATGAGAAGCAAAATAAAATATATGAAATACAAAGATAAAAAATAAAATAAAGTGACAAAGAAAATGAGGACAAGAATAAAGACAAAATGAAAATCAAGGGAGAAGGCAGGCATAACAAAGAAAACAATACCACATAGTCATAGGATGAATGAAACCTGATATTCATTGCTCAATATTAGAACAGAAAAAGAATTGTGTATCATTTAACTCAACATCATTCTTTCATCACAATATGATTCTACTGAAAGATGATAAACGATAATAATGAATCATACATTTGAGGCTGTAGCTTCAGAAGGAGAATCTACTCTCTGAACACCAGGATGAATCGGTTGGTTGGGTACAGATTAGATTCTACAGAGCAGGGGATGTAGTCAGGACTTGGCTAAGCAGGGCAACACACTCTTGAAAACCAGGTGTGGTAGAAGAAAATACTGAATGTACCGTGTCAGTATTTCTTGTGTCAACCAATTTCTATCACTACCTCTTTGTACTGCATCACTACTGAACAAACTGCTAGTGGGAAACTTCTTCATGTTGTTATCTGTGCAGTGACCTTGTATTTTCTATGAGACCTCATCCAAAACTGCTCTTCCTTCAGAGATCTGCACACCCCATACGATGTGTATATCTCTCCTGAGCGCTCAGCAAGTAAATCACGACTTGACTCTGAACTCTTAATCTGTGGTTACTGTTTTTATTGGTTTTATTCAACACCAGGTGTGGTTAAATTATGAGCTTGATGTAAGTTACTGAGTGAGTTTAAAGAGGTGGTTTTTAGTACGTTCAGGTTAGTTAGTCAAGGTTAAATTCAATCCACAAATCTACAGTTCTGCAGGGTAGTGGTCAGTGGATTCAGGGGCTGGCTCCTTTTGGTTCTGCACACACAACCCATTTGAAAGTAAAAAGTCTGACCCTCTCTCACTATTCTTGTTTGTTCATTCAGATCTACCCACGCTGCGGATAAACGTGTGAGTCTTGTGGGTTTTGGGCTGGTCTGCCCCTCTCTGCTGAGGATGGAAGGAGATAGATTAGAGTATATTCCTCGTCTAATTCGGACTAGTGGAGCTGGCATGTTGCGCAGGTTTGTCCTGGCGTATGTGATTCAGTACTGGCCTGGACTGGTCCAGTCTGGGCAGGGTGAAGGTAAAGTGAGCTTGGCTCCTGTTTGGTTATGGGGAGGGTCCTCCCGCCCAGCCAGGAAAGCAGCACTTACTGAGGCCTCTGTCTGTGTTATTGTAGGGCTGCAGGAAGAGAGGGGGAGAGTGGGAGGAGGGATAAGGAGAGAACACACAAAGAGAGAGTGAGGGTCTGGGAAGGGAGAAGAGAGGAAAGGCGAGGGAGATCGGAGTTTGTAGCAGAGAGAGGGATTCACAGAAGACTGTAAAAAAAATGGAAGAGGGAGAGGTGGAGGAAGGTTGATGGAGAGGGGGGATGAAGGTGGGCATGTGTGAGAAAGAGAAGATAAGACAGACAGAGACATGGGGCGGTAGAAGGTAAGAAAAAACAAACTCCCACATGAAAAGAGCGTGATAATGACAGCAAAGCACAGTTTATACAGAGATGAAAAGCAAAGCAGTGAAAAGTAAAACTGAGATGAGAGAGCATCGAAGAAAGAGATAGGCAGCACAAAAGGAATCTAAATATAGAATCATGGGAATTTTCCGCAACAATCTGCTTTTCAAATTATCCCCCCGCCACTTCACAAACTCTGTTTCCTCCTTCCCTCCAGTCATAGATCACTCAGCAGTGATTATAGGGAGGATCGATGCACAATATGATACGTGACTGAAATGTGACAAATAAATGACTTTTGTTTTCTTCTTTTTTCCTGCAAAATACTTTGAAACATTGAATTTAGGATTCTTCTTCTTTGTTGTTGTTCTTCTTCTGCTTCTCCTTCTTCTCAATATCAATACCAGTGTATTACGGACACATACACACTTTTTGTTAATCATATAATAATAATAATAATATATTAATAATAAACATCACTGGATACTTGTAATGATAATTCAGAATGGAAAGGTGTTGCACTATGTGAATGTTACACATGGCCTCAGACCCATTTTATGTGTATGTATGTATATTCTAGTGTGTGAAAAAAATGGAAGAGAGAGAGGTGGAGGAAGGTTGATGGAGAGGGGGGATGAAGGTGGGCATGTGTGAGAAAGAGAAAAAAAAGGCACATGTAAAACAATTCCATAAAGCGAAGATGCTTTCAAAAATAATGAAATGAAACGTTTCTAAATATAAGGAAAAATCCTACACTATTACTGCTCTGTACACTAGAGCAGTAATGTAAAACACTAATGCAGAAAACAAAAAATAAGACCAAAACATCTAGGGTGCCTAAGACTTGCACAACACTGTAAGTTATCACTTCAGTCCCAACATTCAAAGCTCAGACAATAAAATCTTAAGTTCAAGTCGTTCTAACCAATTCAGTTTTGCAAGGCTGAGGTATTATTGAAATGGGCCAGACAAGGCCAAACAGCAGGGATTATTCTATTGTCCATGAAATTCTATTGCCACTGTCTGTCTCACCAATAGTACAAGCTGACACTGGACCTACTGAAAACAATAGCTTCAAGCCAGAGAGTCCAAGGATCCAGAAAAAAAGAGAAACAGAGAGAGAAAGTGTGTGTGTGTGCGTGGGAGAGAGAGACAGAGAGAATGAGGGGGAGAGAGGGAGAGAGATGAAATAGAACTAGGATGACTCAGTGGCCTGTCTGCCATGGTCATTAGCACCAAAGCTAGTAAGAATATTTTTACTGTTCTCTCTCTGTTTTTCTGACCCTTCCTCGCTCTGTGCTTCCTCTGAGTGTGAGGAAAACACTCAAGAGAGTGAATACTCAGGCCACGTCCACAGTGTATGTGCCAACCAGCTGGTAGGTGTCTTCACCGACATTTTCAACCTGTCCCTGTCCCACGCTGAAATTTCAGACCTGCTTCAAGACCTCCACCATCATCCCATTGCCTAAGAACACCAATGTGGCGTGCCTCAATGACTACCACCCCGTCGCACTCACTCCCATCATCATGAAGTGCTTCAAGAGGCTAGTCATGGCCCACATTCAGACCAGTTTACCAGACACACTGGACGCTCTCCAATTTGGCTACCGCCCCAGCAGATCAACAGATGACACCATCAACACTGCCATTCACACGGCTCTCACACACCTGGAAAAAAAAGACTATGTGTGGACTATGTGAGGATGCTGTTTCAACACAATTGTGCCATCCAAGCTCATGACTAAGCTCAGAGTCCTGGGCATGGATTTCACCCTATGCAACTGGATCCTGGACTTTCTGACATATACCTATGGACACTAATGAACCCTTTCTCTCCCTCTGTCCCTCTGTCTCTTATTCTCACAGACACACACACACACACACACACACACACGTGCACACACATCACTAAGCTACAGCACATAACCTCTGTATCAGCAGAAATCTAGTTAGG
>OOFE01045460.1:16797-32980 GCA_900323365.1 Monocentris japonica | reverse complement strand
ACACCACCGCAAAGAAGATGACACTGCCCACAACTGACTGGTAGAACATATGCAGCAGAGAACTGCATATGTTGAAGGACCTGAGCCTCCTCAGGAAGTAGAGTCGGCTCTGGCCCTTGTTGTACAGGGCCTCGGTGTTGCCAGGCTATTTAGCTAGAAGCTAACACGTGTGCAGGCACTTGTGATACACTAGCATAATGCATCCTTTTCTGACTCACCCGGTCCCTTGCTTATGAACATATCTGTAATTGTACAGCATTTCACTGCATCTCCTTCTAAGGCCTCTTCTTCATCCGCTCCCTCTCGGCTCCACCTTTTCTCTTTTTCTGACTGCGACTGTCCATCCAGACTTCATACGCTGCACGTTGTCACTAGGTACGCATGGCAAGGAAGCAAAACAAACAAATTGCATCTGCTAATTGGCTATGTATTGTTTGATGATACTGTGTGGCCAATCACGTCTCATGACAAGCAGAGGATCAAACCAATAGGTGGGAGACAACGGGGGCTTGGACTGTACTACAGCTGACTGGCTACTCCGTGTTGTTGTAGCCTCAGACAATTAAATACTCCATGTAGCGTTTTAATCATGACCATGACTGTGACCATGACTGTGGGCCAAACCAAGCAGGCAGGCCACTGGGACTACTCCTGGTTCTCCCGTTGACCAGTCCGGGCCTGCCTCCAGTTTACTTGTTTTTATTAGATAGCAAATGGACAGAGTATCAATATGTGTAGTTTTAGATCCATGCACATGCACAAGACTCAAATACACCTACACTGTCAATCACAAACATTTCCACAGAACTTTCTGGAGTTGAACAGGTGGCCTTCTGAATTATACAGTAAATTATACAACAAAATAAATGTTATAGTATTATAATAACATACCTTAAGTCATAATATCAGCTAACCTCAACTGCCTGCCTGATATACTTGTAAATAAATTGCCCAGTGATACAACAAAAATCTTTAGGGAGTTGAAGCAACCACTTACAGTACAGGCAAATTAAATGGGTTACTAAGGGTTGCAAGCTCTCTTTACAATTTCAATGTATTTGTCAAAAAGCCATATAGTATAGTGCACCCATTTCCCAAAGAGCAAAACGCTTGTTCTTGGCTTGGTGTGGCTGGGAAGGCCTGTGTTTACTTTCTTCCAGACCAATGCCAAATATACCCCAGCAGACACCTAAGCCAAAGACTGTCTATACTTTGGAAGATGAATCACTAGATAGTTAAAAAAACGGACCCACCTTCCCGTCGGCAAAATGCACTCTCCCCTTTACTATATTTGTTAAAAATAGTAACACAAGAAATGTAGGCCCTACATTATCACTGCTGTTTCTAAATGGTCAACAAAATATGTTACAAAAAATGTAGTCCTATAGTTACATTATTAGTTCAGCAGTGGTTGGAGCCACATATCCAAGAAAGTTCTGGATGTTAACAATACTTTCTGTTTGTGAAAGTAATTCACTAAAAGTAATTTGGTTTTAGCTGACAATATCTGCAACATTAGGCCACAACTCTTCTATTAAACCCCTTCTAGTCCGCCGCGCTTAACGGTGATTTTTGCGGTACCCGAAAATAGTGGCAGAGTGAGAGGTCTTACCTTCTCTCTGCTCTAACTGGTCAGACCAGCGGACCCGCGCGTGCTTCCTCGTTATTGGTCGCGTTACTACGGTAACGGTTCTAGCCGCGTCACCGGTTGGAATTCCGTCCCTCGCAGGATTTTGGCTGTGGGTGAACCGGAGCTTCAGACTAGTGAGAGACGCCAGCACGTATTATGTACACGTGAGACGTCAAGTCTACCATGTCTTGTTTCCAACTGCGAGCCGGAGCTACACTGACTCTGCACTACGCAGAGGAGGAAGATGTGTCCACAAGTCAGCCGGGAAGTGGCCCAGGTTTGATGGCAAAACTTAGAGAAAGTTGTCATGCTTAACTTCATCCACAACTCTGTGTCCTCCTCATAAACACAAGATCTCAGAACTGTACCGCTAAGGCGACCCGAGCACAACAGGCTCCGACTTGCATGTAAGTGAAGTTTGAATCAAAACTTTAACAGTGATTTATCTATTACCTACTACCTGCTACTTTTAGTACTGTGTAGTTGTTGGTGGTTCGTGTCATATGATGACACAGTAATGATGGTGATGTTGATTCAATTATTGTTATTATTATTATTATTAATAATTTTGTTTATCTGTTAACCAGTAATTTTAGCTGTAGTGGTGTGAAAAGTTTTCCGTCCACAAGTAAACGCGCTCTCCTACGTCCCTTTGATTCATTAAAATGACCTTGAACTGAAAGACAGAAATGATGGAAATTAAACAATAATACCAAATAATAAATGCCATTCATGCTCAATAACCTTATCAGAACTGCTCTGTTTAGAGTAGGAATATTGATTATATTTTTTTTTTTTTTGGAAAAAGGCCAGCCACAAATGCAGGGAAAACAAAATCATGGCATGACTTGACTTTTTCTGAAGTCTGCCTTTCCTGTAGCGGCCAATTGTTCATCTACAATAGTTAAACTTATTAACTTGGCCTGCCCTAATCTCTAAATTTGTTTTGACATTTTTTGGTCATTTATCAGTTGGTGTGTAAATGTTTTTAGTGAGCTCTTTAGTTCAGTTGTGCTTAAACGGTCCAAACCTGCCTCACCAGCAGGTAAAGTGCAGACACCAGCCACCACTTTTATTTGATTTAGGCAGTTCCTGGAATGCAGGGCAACAGTATTGTGTACTGATCAAAGAAAGGCCTCTCCTTAATAATGGCTTTGAAAAGTTCACAGCCACAGACAAACTTCACGTGATAAAGGCAGGGAAGGTGGGGGAAGGAAACACAACATGCCCTTTCATGCATTCTGTCTAAATCTGGTTCTCATAGCACTCAAGTGACTGCTTGTTGCAACATGTGTATCCATTTATGTTATTCTGTCCCAGATCACGCTGGGCTATCTGTATTGAACCTTGTGATTGACCACATTCTCTGAACAGTCAATCTGCAACACACACTGAGTCTGCCTGACCTTGCCATGGAGCTTTGCCATAGAGGGGATCAGTGACAGTGTGAGGACGTACTTGCAGCTCAAATGTCGGCTCCCTCTAAATGCCCCCGAGCTCCTGTGGCTGCCAGCAGGCCGCCTTTAAATAGATAAGCACTTCAGTTGTATTCCGTAGAGGGGCCATGACCTCTGAGCAAGGTGATTTCTCAAGTCTATCTGTGTCTCAGAGGGTGATTCAGCAAAACAGAAGTCTTCACTAATAGGCCTCTGGATAGAGGAAGCAGAAACAGGCAGATCATAGGATTTTACTGACTTCCTATTCTCACTGTGAAGGACAGCTAGACAGGTCAGCTTTGTTTTCCAGCAAGGAACAAAATGTTGTGTTGCTCTATTCACAGTTGGGAAACTTACTTTGGTATTAATGTAGTTGTGCTGTTCTCTCCCCAGAAGGGCAGCCATGTTCCCTGATGCCCTAGAAGCAGCTGGTCGGGTGGAGGGCCTGCCACTGTCCTCCCCACAACCCCTACCAGAGCCAGAGGAAGAGGACGCAGAAACAGAAGTGGGGAAAGGGCCGAAGAGGAGAGGCCGCTACCGGCATAGTCTGCAGCTACTAAAGCCCTTCAGGATAACACACAAGTAAACAATGAAATAATGTCACCTGTTAATCATTTTTGGCTTAATGGGGAAACTCTCTGGCAGACAGCCAGACACAGGCAGACATATAGACAGATGGACAGACAGACACACACATAGCCACAAAAGACCATATTAGTTGCATTTGCTGTCTGTCTAATGTCCTGACTATTAGGGAGTAGCAGGAGGCCATGATAAGGGTAGCAAACTTATCCCCCAGCAGCAGACACCCCTGTGTTTGAACACATAAACTGATAAACTGCCCCTGAAGTTTTTTTCGCTGCTCCCTCAGATTTCTGTGAAGAGCGTGCAAATTTCTGTTCAAACATCATGGGCAGGTTTTGCCTTTCATCGACTCGGCATGCAAAGGCGCCTGCTCCTCTCTCAAGGGCCCATGTGTGCCTGCTCTTTCAACATAGCACCTCTATGTGTGCTTGCATTTTCAGACATCTCACCTATTTCTCTGTCCTCTTCTCATTCCAGGCACCAGCACCCAGTCGATAATGCTGGCCTCTTCTCCTTTATGACTCTGCACTGGCTCTCCCCACTGGCAGTGACGGCCTACAAGGCATCCAGTTTGTCTATAGACGATGTGTGGGGGCTGTCCTGCCACGAAGCCTCTGAAATCAACTGCCAAAGGTGAGGTCACTGGCGCTGATGAGGTTTACCTGGTCACAAGGAAACAACATTTTGATGGTGGCTTGCTTCTGTAATTTGTCACGTTTCTGGTTGAAACAGCATGTTGGGATGGGAAATGATGCGGGGAGGGACTGTTAGCAAGGGTTGGGCCAAAACAAACATGAAAAGTGCTCTTGAGCTCTGTCAAATTCCAGATTCTTCAGAACAAATACATTTCAGCCACTGGGGCAGAAACCATGTTGTTTTAAGAAAAGAAAAAAGGGTTTTAGAGGGTCAACACCCAAAAATGCACTGCCGTACCATGTTGGGGGGGATCGTTCAAATGCCTGTGATGGTATTATTGGTTGGAATTTTTATGTACACCTACTGGTACACCACGCAGTAACTGCTAAACATACATCATTTTCCAGGCAGTAAAACTAATGTGAATTTTGATATAGAATATTATTATTGTTATGATATAGAGAATTAGCTAAATAGATGAAAAAGTCATTTCACTGTGGCTTTAACTCCAGGCGCAGATCCCCAGCGGTGCTTGTTGTTTTAGGACCGAGGGGAAGATACTAACATATCTGTAACCACCCTACTTTACACTCACTCTGTGGGTTCACGGGGATTGTTTCCCTTCCATAAACAAATATTGAGGGACCTACTTTATTTTCCTTGTCTGCATGTGAACAAGATAAATGTGGCGATAACGCTAGACAAACACACACAGCAGCTGGAAAACAGGTGCCAGGCCAAGGCTGAATGGTTAGTGTTTTGGATTGTCCGAGTGTGGGAATTTGCAATGCTAAGAGTGTGATTCCCGTGTGTGTGTGTGTTTGCGTTTGTGTGTGTCATTCACTACCTAGGCTTTCATGTGTCTGTACTGTCTCAACACGTTTTTTGCATCTGTACGTGGTGCGTCTGTGTGTGAGAGTTAATTGATGAACATCTTGTCTTCTCATCTTTATTTGCCAGCACAGGACAGTTATGGCGGGACAGGAGACTGCTAAGAATAGCAGGGATTAGAGATTACAGTGAGAGTTAGTGGCTGACTGGTGAGTGGTTATGTCATTAGCCCTCCTACCTGGGACACACTGTGTATCTCTTGTTGTCACACTCATTAGCTGTCTTTGACTGGGGTCATGCTAGACCATGCCATAAGCTAAAAGACAGTGGGCATCATTCACGAAAGTTTTCTTAAATTATTTGTACAAGTGTATATTTGATGAATGCCAATCGTTCATAAATTGGATGCGCATGCCTGTTGAAGCTGATTTGCAGGTAAACTCCCTGTTCAACACCATAAAGGGCTGCAGACTAAAGGGTCGTGTGCAAGTAAACCATAGGGGGAAAAGAGGAACTTGGCAGAGTCCGAAATGGAAGTGCTGCGCGCTTGCGTGCATGAGAGTTTTCAGAAGCATCAGCAGCGGAGTCACAAGAATGCTGTAAAGCATAGCAAAAAATTATTAATGCTGTCAATGCTGTTTCAGTGGAAACACACACCGTTGCTGAGGTAAAAAAAAAAAAAAGAAATGGTTCGACATGAAACTAGATTGCAAAAAAAGAGAAGTAGGCGCGTATTATCAGCCACAGGAGGACGGCAGCGCACTGAGGCGCTATCCGAAATGGATCAGAGGATCAATCAATAGGAGAGACCTCACTGTCGGGTGTCTAGTCGGCATTGGAGTTGGACACAGTTCAAATCCAGGCTGCATCTTCATCAGATGATAGGACTATGTAATTGTATTTGTAAGACGTCCAGTCCATGTGATCAACCCATTACAAGCTTGATAATCTTATATTGTTATGAATGAGGACATTTCAGCCTATCAGGTGTTTTTTCTCTACAAGGCCACTGAAACATCTTGTTGTTGAGATTTGGCACTACTGTAATTGATTTTTCATAAAGAATAAGCCGTTCTAAGAGCCTTCCTGTATGTTTCCAAACACATGTAGGTTTTGATCGTACCAACGAACAAATTCAGATACGAACAAAATGATGAATCAGACTATGTTGGTAGAAACGTTTGTACAAACGCTTTACGATCAAATCTGATCTTACGTACGTTTCGTGAATGAGGCCCAATGCGTGCCTACCGAATTGCACCTTGAGAAATGCTTGGGTGTAAACCTGTTGGAGGTGACATTTCTGATGAACATTAATGATTGGCAACAAGCAGTGAGCTTTTACAGCTTACTCACAAGACAGCCAATGTTTTTTCCATTACTCATGTGCTGTAAATTATGCCCCCATGACTACAGTATAGGGGAGAGGCACTATGTGTGGAGGTCCACTCTTGTGTCTTGTGAGAACTGTGTGGGTTTTGAATGACATGCTGTGTTTGATGTCTCTGGCATGGGGCCAGATGCCAGGGGTTTGGTGCTGCTGCTTTATATGTGGTGCCCAAGATGAGGAGGAGGAGGTGCCTTATATGTGGTGCCCAGATGACGAGCAGGTGCCTTTATATGTGGTGCCAAAGATGAGGAGGAGGTGCCTTGTATGTGGTGCCCAGATGAGGAGGAGAAGCACATAGAAGAAAACAGCAAAGGGGCAGAAAACTATCAAGTTGGCATGGGTGAGCGATGGTATGCATGAGCACTGCTGACTAGCTGGGCTGGGGGGGGGTACTTTGTGTTTACATAGAAAGAACAGTTATGCAACCCCAATGCAAAGCAGAGAGGATAGCGAGAGGGGAATAGGAAAAGCGTCCTGGGAGAGTTGACACTTGACAGTGCTCAGTGAGGTGCGAACCTTGAATGTGATGTCCTGGCTAACACACAAACACCACCTTCATTTGCCATTTGTTCTCTCTGTCAAACTCAGAAGGTGGCTGTTATGAACAATTCAGCCGTGTTTGAAAGTAAATCACTTCTCATGTGGATTGCCCTAGTGTTGCCTAGTGCTCCCATTTCCACTCACATGCTTTCAGACATTCAGACAAACACACACACACAAAAAGCTCTGCAAGTACACACACTTTCAGACGTTCAGACACTCACACACAAAAAGCGCTAGGTTTTTGTGATATGCTTGCTTTCTTGGTAATGTTTCTTGTTAATGTTAACCACCGTCTGTTGCCCACTACACTACACTTCAGAAAGACTTATTATTATTACTACTCACATTTGAAATCTCATTTCCACTAAATTAAACTGCGTGCTATGCAGCTATTGAGGTGCAATTTAAAGTAATTTCTCAGTTAAATTCAGCTATATTTAACTTCAACTAGTAATTATCAGGCTATGTGAGAGTCTAGTTGGTTTGAAGTTTTTTCCATCTCTGATACGCTGATAAAGCCATTAAGGCGTCAATTAGTTTCTGCAGCTGCTCTGCTGCCTCTTTATGCAGTCATTACCAATGATGCATTTGGCCACCAAGATATTTTACATTCTTCATGGGACATTATACAGCAATAAGAGTGCATTAGCAGATCTTTAACATGTTTGGTAGTAGCTTCCTCAGTCTAATTATGCAATGCATCATTCATGAAAAATGGACAGGCTAACTAGCATTGTAGGTCACCTTTAAACTATTTAGCATCAACACTATCGGCATCTTTCAGCCTAATGGCTGCCTTTACTTTTGTGATACTCAGCTGTCATGATTGCCAGCCTGTTTTTCCCCAACTATTTTTGTCCTTTTATTATCATCACTCCCTTTTGGACTTGTAGACAGTCTGATGAAGTGACAGTTTTTATGGAGTTTAATTAACCTTAGTTATGGAAAAATAACAGCACCATAAATATATATAATTACTTTCAATTGAATTGAGTAGTTCATGAAACTTAATTTTCTATGTGCTCCCGGTCAGGCTGGAATCTTTATGGCATGATGAGCTGAAAAGACAAGGGAGAGAGGGGGCATCCCTGACAAGAGTCTTCTGGAGGTTCTGCCAAACCCGCATGCTGGTGGCCATCTTTTCCCTCCTCCTCACAATGGTGGCAGGCTTCGTGGGGCCTGTGAGTACCCTCCAAATCCTCCTCTCTTTTTTTTTTATTCTGCTGATTCGGCTAATACGCCTTTCAGCACAGTTGCTGGCTCGGAGTCCCAAGTCCGAGTGTATTTTCTGAAAATCGCTTTATCCCGTTTCACGCTGGTCTGGAAATTGAAATGAAAACATACTGGGAGATTACAAAGCTTTAGATCGTGAAACCCATATTAGTAGCACAGATTAGCTGGTTTGTACCCAGTCATGCTTGGGCCCAGAAATACATCCATCTGCCACACTTTTGGCTTTATATTCCCCTCCTAAAATGCCCTTACACCAGCCTCAGACAATAGAGGTATTGAAAGTGCATAGATTGCAGAACAATGGTGAGGAGTCATTTTTTATAAGATGGATTTTATTTTTTATGACTTTAAACTGAAGGGAAATTATGTTTGGAAATCCCCTTCTGTGACATTAGTGAGTGGGTCCCATTATTCCTTGCTGTCTTAGCTGTTTATTTTGATGTCATGCAACATGTACACTTTGTGCAAGCAACTTACTGCAACTAATAGCATTAACTGGATTTAGTTGTTACACAATGACACATTTGTCTCACATTCCTATCTGGTTTATTTAGTACACTTGATGACTGTGTAGCAAGTGGTATATATTTCTCTGCAATTTATAGATTGCAATCTCATTGTAAGTAATTGACTTTTCTTTCCAGATTTTTTGTTGTCATTGTGTCATTTTTAATCGCACAGCTCTCTCAGTATTTTTAGTTAGGCCTTTAAATTGACTGGCTGTTTCCAGCTCCCTCCCCTTCTTCTCTCCACATTTTTAAACTGATTTTATTCATATGATCTCTCTAATCTGTTGATTCAAAATGTTCCCTCTCTTCCTTTTCTCTTCCATCATCTTCCTGTCCACTGCCATGCTTATGTTTATCTATGGCATTTTCCTTAATCCTTCCATTCCCCCTTCTCACTCCTGTCCCACTTTTTTCTCCATTTCCCTGCTATTCATCTGCTCTTTTCCTGCTCATCTTTGTCTTGTTACTATTTCTCTGCTGTTTCCCTCCTTTCCCCCCTTTCCCCCCTCCTTTCCTTTCTTTTCTTCCCTCATTTTAACTCCAATACGTTCCCCTTCCTCCTGCTCATCCCCAGGCTCTCCTGGTTCGAGCTTTGCTAGAGTATTCCCAGAGTTCAGAGAGCTGGCTGCCCTACGGCCTTTCTCTGGTGGCCGGGATCTTCCTCATGGAACTGATGCGCTCCTGGTCTCTGGCACTCATGTGGGCTGTTAACTATCGCACTGCAGCACGCCTCCGTGGGGCAGCACTCACTTTTGCCTTCCACAAGATCCTCTGCCTGCGCAGCACTAAAGACATCAGTCCAGGAGAGGTAGGTGGTATAACCCTGAAGTGAACTCAACTGCAAATGAACTAAATCATCCCTGGCCTCAGGGCACCACGATCAGATGATTGAGATGGATTTAATTTCTTTTATCACACCATTTCTGCTTAGATCTCCTCAAATCCCATAGCCTGAGGGAAGGGAAGTTGTCTAAGATAAGTCATTGAGCAGCTTATGAGGAATCCAACAAGTGAACTTGGAAATGATGACAACTGCATGTGTAGAATTACTCAGTGCTGATGTTTTAATATATCTTGTTGAGAGAGTCATATCCCTCAGGTTTGGCGTTAAATTTTCTTAGGTTTGTTAAGTTAATGGTGTGTGTCGCTGTGTGTCTTTCCACCTAGTTGATCAACATCTGCTCCAGTGATGGCCAGCGGCTGTATGAAGCAGTGTCGGTGGGCTGCCTGCTGGCTGGGGGGCCACTGGTGGGGATATTAGGTCTGTCCTACACCACATACTTCCTGGGACCCACTGCCCTGGTGGGGTCAGCCATTTTCCTCATCTTCTACCCTACCATGGTATGACTTAAGCTGTAACCTTGAGCTCAATTAGAGAGAGCATGAAGTTCAGGGTGCAGTTTGAAGGCTTTCATGTAATGCTGTTGTAACACCAGACAGAGACAAAATATAGGACAAATTTGCACAGGCAAATAAAGTACAATAGATTAATCTCAAGCATGTGCACACATACACACGGGCAATTGTCAGTAGTGAAAAGCATTTTCATTACTGCACTTTCTAAAAGTTCCACCAAAAGTAAAGACCTTTTCTGTTCTTGACTCATGAGCTAGAACTTTGATTGAAATCTTTGATTTGGTTAGTCAACAAATCTGACAAATCTGCAAGCTAATTCAAGCTGCTGGAGAAGACAGCCAGCATTTTTAGCAACACCATAACTCTCAGGCTATCAATCTCCTGTCAACTTTGTTGCTGTTCCTTTTAAATTATGTTCACTCCCAACAGTTGGAGACCTTGTTATTGATGTGAAAGGCACTTATCACTCTGGTCCCCTGGACAGGCCTGCAGCATAGCGGATGTGATTGTGTCTGCTTTCATTTCCCCTCCTGCCACTTATTTCTCTCATCATCATTTCCTCTGCTCGGGTCTGGACAGATGCTTGCGTCGCGATTGACGGCGTATTTCCGCAAGAAGTGTGTGGTGGTGACCGACCAGCGCGTGAGGCTGATGAACGAGATTTTGGGCTGTATAAAGTTCATCAAGATGTATTGCTGGGAGGATGCCTTCGCTCAGAACATCCACAGTGAGTGGCTGTCAAGTTGGCTGTTGATTCAGCAAGGTCATAATACACTGCTCATTCCTGTTTTTGTTCAGGACCAGGCAGGTTTATGGGAATGCATACCTCATGCTATTACTGCTTTTATAAGAATTTGTATTGACAGCTTCCTAGGGTCAGCTCATTTGGGTACCTGTCAGTGTAGCAAATTAGTAACTAAAATGTCAATTTTTCTCCTGAAATTAGACTCATCCTCTGAGTGAACTAGCAAGATACCCCTGACCCTAAATCCATTTTCATTACCTTCCTCTAGTTAAGCCTCTCCCAATGTCATCCACTATAATCAAGGCCAGTTTGAATCCCTTGGTTTCAAGGTTAATTTGCAAGGTGTTTGGAGCCGTTTGATACCTTGAAGTCCTGTCGAGGCTACTCTACTTATCAATGAATTAGCGTTGGCCTTTTCTCAAGAGGCTCTGGCTGTATATTATGGATAAGGATCATTTTCCCCTTTAATCATGCTCCAAATTAGCCAGGCGGGGCTCGTTTTACACTGCTGTTCAGTGATTACCTATTATAATGATAATTAATTGGCATTCAGCTTAAGGCCCAGCGAGTCTTAAGCGTTACAGTCTCTTTCCCTTTAATTACTATTGTTGTAAAATGGATGATCACAGTGTGTCTGCTGATTGGCGTGTGAAACTTTTGCTTTGTTATGCACACAAAAGCACATAGCATCCCAAAGGAATCCCATGGGGAATGAAATGTGGTGGAGGAGTTAGTCTCATATTTAACACACATTGCTGCCTGAATAAAAGATGCACTGGCTTTTTGGCTCAGTGATTGCACCCAATAAGCTGGGTGAGCAAAGCAGCCAACACATGCATTAAGGAGATGTACACAAACAATGAACAATGAGGGCACTAAACTTGGGGGGTTGTCAAGGTCCTGCAGGTTTTGAAGTCCTCTTCATACCATGTATGGATACGGGGCCTTTCTGTTCCCCCTTGCATCTATTTCTGTCCACTGTGTGTCTTGTTACTGGCTCTTATGGTGTTGTTGGCTGAATGTTCAGTGGAGAACCCTTGGGGAGTCACGTAAAAGTCTCTCTCTCTCTCTCTCTCTCTCTCTCTCTCTCTCTCTCTCTCTCTCTCTCTCTCTCTCTCTCTGTGTTTCCCCCTCTCGCTTTCTCTTTACCTCTTTCTTATATCTCTGCCCCCCCTCCTCTTCATCAGAGGTGCGTTCAGAAGAGAGGGAGATACTGGAGAGGGCAGGAGTTGTCCAGAGCCTCACAGTGGGTGTGGCTCCCATCGTCGTGGTGATAGCTAGCGTGTGCACATTCACCCTACACATGGCCTTGGGCTATGACCTTACTGCAGCTGAGGTAGTTCTTATATCAGGAACATTTGTCATCGCTGGAGACATGCTCTTGTGATGTTAACTGTCAAATCATACAAAGTCATATCCCATGTTTCCTTGTTTGTTAAAGACAGAGAACAAAACATCTGTTGTGGTGATCACATTTGAGAGTTAACCAAACAGATAATTTTTCAACAAGCGACTGTCATAGTGTTTTTAAAACGAGAGGATGTCTCCAGCTGTGATGAGTGCTTCTAGCTTTTTTTTTTTGTTGTTCATTGCACAAAATGTTTCATGCACTTTTTGTTGTGTATTGGAGTGCTCTCTCAATAACGTTTACAGGTGTATACCCAGGAAATAATTCAAAGTATAACTATAATAATATCCATTTCAACTCCCTACTTCAGGCTTTCACTGTGGTTGCTGTTTTCAACTCCATGACCTTTGCCCTCAAGGTCACACCTTTGGCTGTGAGGTCGCTGTCAGAGGGTGCTGTGGCAGCCAAAAGATTTCAGGTAGGAAATACAGTGCTGACATTATATTTTCTACCTATAGCTCAAATTTTAGACACATGGTAAAAATCACATGTTAGTGGGACATGGTTTCCACTGAGTCAGCTAGACCTAAGTCAGCAAGCCTTTCTGCCAAGGCTGGATCAAAATGCCTCCTGCATTCTCTGTGTATACCCTTCAGCAATGCACTAAACAACAGTCCATCCTATCTGTCTTCACAGAGGCTCTTCATGATGGATGACAGAGAGGCTATTATGGTCAAAATGGAAGATCCTAATAATGCAGTGGAATTTCGGGATGCCACGCTAGCATGGGAGAAGGCCCGCTCTGCAGCAGTAAAACCTAACCCACCACCCAAGAAACAGTTTAAGAGAGGGGGTATGAAGCGGGTACTGCGCAGGGAGAAACTTAGCCTGTATATTATCACAGAGGAGGGCAAAGAAAATAACGATGTTCCCAATGGGCAAAGTCTCCTCACAAATATGGAGCAGGAGAGTCCACAAAGCACCATCTCCTCCACTCAAAGCATACGACCTCCACTGCACAAGACCCTGCACCGCATTGACCTGTGTATTAAGAGGGTATCTACACACACACACACACACACACACACACACCAAGTGGAATAAGCACATTTTTATTTCCAGAGTTGCACACACATTTTATAGGATGTTACCAGAGCACCAGTTCCATCTCATTCCCATAATGCCGTTGTTGTTTCTTCATTAGGGGACGCTGGTTGGGATCTGTGGAAGTGTGGGGAGTGGAAAGAGCTCTCTTCTGTCTGCTCTACTGGGCCAGGTGAGATTCCACTGGACATTGAACTAGATTTATTTTATTCAGTGGAAGTTCCCTCATCAGACAGTGGAGACATGAAGAATAGCTGTAGAAGCTATTTAAGTATTTGTTGGACTGTTTGTTTGGTTTATTGTAATAATTAGTCATCTTGTGTTGGTTATTTTATTTCTTTTGAAAACGACCACGACTACACCACCGCTATAGCCACTACAAGAGCAAAGGCTCGTTTTCGGTGTTCTCGGTGAAACTTTCACTCACAGTGACATGTAACGATCAACTATTTGGAAAGGAGTGTATCAAGTTTCTCTATTTGTGTTCTAGATGACTCTGCTAGAGGGTAATGTAGCAGCCAGCGGTGGTTTTGCCTACGTTTCCCAGCAGGCCTGGATCCTCAATGATTCACTGAAGGAGAACATCCTGTTTGGGAAGGAGTATGACCAAGACAAGTGAGCTCAATCATAATGACTTTGTAGTGAAAGGGCCAAAGGTGTTGTGTGCTTATCCCTAATATTATGGCCTTGTTTCCTCATCAGATACAACGCTGTCCTGGAGGCCTGCTGTCTTGTCCCGGATCTTGTAGAGCTGCCATATGGAGACATGACTGAGGTATCTGTAGAAAACTGCTTCTTGGTAAATAATGGAGTAAATGCCTAATAGTTCAGTATGTCTGTACTCATACTAAATGCAGCAAACCTGGATTTTTTAAATGATGTGCAGATTTGCGGGTTTGCGATTGAGTGCACCCACAACAACAGATTATTGAACATTTTTCTTACCTTCTCATTCCAGATTGGGGAGAGAGGTGCCAACCTGAGTGGTGGACAGCGTCAAAGAGTGAGCCTAGCACGTGCCCTCTACAGCGAGCGGCCCATACTGCTCCTGGATGACCCTCTCAGTGCTGTCGATGCCCGTGTGGGTTCCCACCTCTTTTACAATGCCATCCGCGGCGCTGACAAGGGCAAGACTGTGCTCTTTGTAACGCACCAGCTGCAAGTAAGGAAACAGCTGTGTAAAAATGTTTTATTTCGTTGTGTCCCTCCCAATCTGTTTTCCAATTCCTGTTAGAACTGGATGGACCAGTTCTAAAAGCAACCTTGAGTTGATGAGAGGCATTTATAAAAATACACCACCAAATCTTTATGCTATGTCTGCAGCATTAAATCATTGCTGTTCTGCCACTGTTTTTTAATCCTAGTATCTGTCAGAGTGTGACGACGTAATTCTGATGAAGGACGGGCAGATTGCCGAGCATGGTACCCATGCTCAGCTAATGGGCAAAGAGCGTGACTATGCTACCCTATTCAACAGTGTGCAACAGGAGGTAAGGCCAGGGGCGCAGGAGGCACCAGGCCAGCTCTTTGTGAATAACAGCAGCTTTGCCAGCTTTCACAATAACATTGTACATTACAAGCTGAATAATTCATGCACCCAGAGAGGCAGGCCTGGTGGCTGGGAAATGTCAATGCATACAGGGCCTTTCATTATTTATGCATCCATTGATTTACTGGTGAGCTGCTAAAGACCCTGTCACCGACATCTCTGTTTATATGACTTACTGCATATTGTTACGGCTGCCATGATTTGTGGGGGGCCTGTTTTCAAAGCACGCTTTCTCCATCTCCCTTTACGTCTCTCAGAATCTTGTGAAAAAGAATTTGAAAAACAAGCAGCAGAGGGCAGGGCAGGAAAAGGCTGAGACTGATGTTGCTGTTGCTGTTGCCAAGTTCACAAGACCAGAGGTGGAGAACAAGAAAGGAGGTGAGAGAACCCTGCCACCTTCCACGCTCCACATGCAAAGTGTTCCCTGAATGCTTGTTTCCTTCTTTTTTGTTTGTTCAATATCCTTCTTTTTTTGTTTAATTTTCTTTCTTTCTCTCTCTTGCTCTCTCTCTCTCACTCACTCTCTTCATTCATTCATTCATTCAGAACAACTGATGAAAGCTGAAGAGAAGGGTTCTGGTGCAGTAGCCTGGTCTGTGTATGCTGCCTACATCAAAGCAGCTGGAGGTCCCATAGTGTTCATCATCAATATCTTCTTCTTCCTGTCCACCACAGGCAGCATAGCCTTTAGTAACTGGTGGCTGAGCCACTGGATCAGGCAGGGCAGCGGGGTGAGTTTGGCTAGGTTCCTGTCCCACTATAAAAGAGGCCTCTCTTTATTCTGTAAGTGACTCCCACAAGAAAAATAACTACTATGCTCCAGTGAGTTGTGGCAGCCGAATGAGCATTAATCTGAATGTGTGTGATTAAAAAAGTAACAGCACCATGGTAAACTTAATTAAAAACAAGCACAAGCAGTGAAGAAACAGATGTGCAGCAAAGCTGCTGGCGTCTGCTATTGGGAAGTGTGCTTGGAATAGAAAACATCATTGGACTGACTGCTTTCCGTGTGATTTTTGTATGCCATGGTGTGGTTTTCTCTAATTAGAGACAAAAATCCTACTGGGGAAGCAGTGTATTTTTTTCTCATTTATACTAATTTGTTGTTTCATCTGCCCTCAGAACACATTTATCTTGGTGAATGAAACCGTGGCAAACAACAGTATGAGGCTCAACCCTCACAGTCAATACTATTCAACTGTTTACGTCCTATCCATGGGAGCTGCTTTATTTCTGAAGACAATAAGAGGGCTAGTGTTTGTTAAGGTAGGCCCCCCCCATTTTCCTC